>JAZHGK010005823.1:0-31926 GCA_037855215.1 Waitea zeae
CACGCCCTGCACTCGACCCACCCGCACGAGCTGCTCGTGACGGGCACGTACGACTTGGCAGGGGCGGTGGCTGTGCCGGACGCTTCTCTGATTAGTGGGTCCAGCTCCCCTGGCAGCGAGCTGACGGCCTTCATCTCGGACGGCAGCAGCACGATCAGCAGCAGCAACGGTAGTGGCGCCGCGAACTCGGACGGACTGGATGGGTCGGGCCCGGAGGTGCTGGTGGACGCCATCGGCTCGTTGCTTATTGATAAGGCAGGCAACAGCCGCTATGTGGGCAGCGGGGCTGGTTCGTGGCGTTTCCTGAAGGTGAGATTCGACCCAGCGTCGCTCTTTTCCCGCATTTTCCTTTTTTTTAAGCTCTAGCGCCGACTCGTCTGACAGAACGAATACCAAGATGAAGCGCCGGAGGGATTCGCCGACACCCAGGCCTACCTCCCTACGGAGATCGAAATGAAATCGTCGTCACTCTGGGCTACCCTTCAACTCCAAGGTTACACCTACGACGGCCCAAGCTTAGCGACATACGATTCACTCTACTCCTACCTACCTCCATACGACCAGGAACAAGAACTTGAAGAACTGTTCTACCGACAAGCTCTCCATCTCACTAACTGCCTTCCGCGGCTCGATTATCAAAACAACATCCTGCCGTACTGCTATGCCTTCGAGAAGAAGGTTACCCTCGATCCGATCGACTTCCACCGACTCGCAGTCGTCTTCATGGTCCTGGCCGGAGGAAGCCAGAGGGACACGCGGAAACCACGACGAAATGGAGAAGCGGAGATGTACTACAAACTGGCGAAGGCAGCGCTGGCCTCGAGCGACCCGACTTCGAACTCTACGGTTGAGGCGATCCAAGCGATGGTGAGGCACCGGCCGTGGCCTCTTGACAACAAGCCGGTCAGGGCTGATAACGAGCCACAGATTCTCATGGTTGTGTATCTGCACTTGCGCGAACCCGAGGTAGATACGACGAGTGAAAGATGGGGCCTTCTTGGGTAAGTCCTGTGTTGGAACAACACCTCGGACTATGGGATGGTGCTAATTCTGAGCAGAAGCGCGATACGAATTGGTCAGACGGTACGTGATCACATCAATTTGTGTTACTCATGTTGAACGTTACAACAGATGGGCTTGCGTACGTTTTACTTAACCAAACATGTGGAATGTAATCTCATCCACCAACAGACCGAGACCCAGAAGGCTTCAAACTGCTACCTGATGAGGCCCAACGGCGCCGAACTTTATATTGGGACCTGTATGTCCAGGATTCTTGGGCCGTGGGTTTTTTCATTTACCTCTTCTGTAGGGACTTATTTAATTAATATTCACAGGCGATGCATTTGGGTTACCCTCCGGCATTGTCTTCAAAACGGAGCGACGTCAAGTTTCCCAACACGGCCGATGCGCCACTTGAGCTTGCATGTGCGTTTCTGCTCTTTCGTGATCCCGTTTCAACAAGTCTGACAGGTCACACGACAGTATATAATTGGCGCTTGAACTTCAGCAGGGACATCCTGGAAGATCTTCATGACCAGGTTCTGGCAGCCGGCAGGCCATCATACGACGTGATCGTCAAGTTCGACATCAAGCTCCGAGGCTATCCACTTCCACAGGAACTGAGGAGGGACCAATTTAGTGTGGCGGCGGAAAACGGAGGGGAGATGCTCTGGATCCCGAGGCTGATTGCAAATTCCGCGAAAGAGAATGGTGAGTCTTAGAAAGTTAATTATTTATACAGCTTCGGTTCCTGACGTCCTTCCAATACAGTCGCATTACTCCTCCACCGGAGCTACCTAGACTTGGCGACTCAAAGGATGCACAATCCACTCTCGGGTCAGTTCAGCATCTCCGTTGTGGCGGCCTACCGAAGCGCATGGGGCGTGGTGGCTACAACCCATACCTGCTGTGAGCGAGTACCAAATCTCATTCATAGGTATGCATCTCCTTGATTCCGTAGTTCAGCCTTTGCTTGACTAGGATCACCCAGCAACTGGTATGTGTGGAGTGGGCTCTTCAATGCTGCGGTAAGTCGTCGCAATTTGCTGGGAGCACGCAAGGATGTACTTATTAAATCCCGATTTCAGATCGTTTTGGGCACAGTCGTCACGAGATGTCCACGTCTCAGCTTCGCACCTCAAGCTTTGCGCCAACTAGACTGTGCCCGTAATCTCCTTGAAACTGGCGTCAGCAGCTTTGGACCCAAAGCCCGACTCGCACTGGTATGCTTCCCTTCCTCTGATCAATCGGCTCTCACCTCCTCTAAACAGTTAACCCCACAGACGACAGTCGGAAAGCTGTACAACGAGGCCCACATGACGATCAGCGCACCGACCACACCAGCCGTGGGCACCTCGCTCGACCTCGCCCAGCTCGGCGGACGCACCCGCCGCATGGTCCACCTCAGCCCGTCGCCGGTGACACCCAGCCTGCCCATGACCTCGCTGAACATCGAGTTCTCGGGCGTGCACGACACACTCAGGGACTACCTGCAGGGCTGGGGCGACGTCGGACAGAGCCCGCCCCCGGTGTACACGTCCCACCAGTACGCCGAGGGCGCGTCTCCGCCCGCCGCCGAGTACTTCGTGCCTTACCAGGGAGGAAGGCAGATGATGCCCTCCGGGATGCCTGCGGGTGTTCAGGTCGTGCACATTCCTTCGGCAGAGTCGCCAGACCAACAGGTGATGTACCCAGCAGGCGACTGGGGAGAATACTATGCGCAAGGCCCAACTTACGGACAATAGGCGGCGGAATGGCGTGGACAGTTACGATATGACTTTTTTTTCTTGATTTCCTTTGGGTATACTATGGTTCATTGTTTGTGTAAGTATAATGTTGGTTCACTTGGGTTTCGGACGCAAATGCAGGAAACGTTGTATCGTAGTTAATTACTTTGAAGCTCAACATCTAGCTAATGGATCGAAGGAGGGTATCCGAATATTCGTGAAATAAGAACAATATGCAAGCATTTTTCCAACGACAGGACAAGAGAGAATGAGGATAGGGAAAGTGTGTAGAATTGTGACATGAATCCGGAACAAACAAGTTTTGCTTGTGTGAACAGAAGCGGGAGACGACCTGGGTTTCAAGGTGGCGTCGTCTGCCCGGACGACAGGTGGAGCCCGAGCCCGTTCGAGCGCATCGGCGGCGGCTGGGGCGACGGGGCGCGCGAGGGCAGCGGCGAGCCAAAGGGCGAGCCGTACGGCGCGCTGAGGTACCTGGCCGTGTCCAGCGTCTGCCCAAACTTCTCCACGCCGCCGTGTCCGCTCACACCCAGACCCAGCCCGAGCGCGGACGCGACCGCGCGAGGGGAGCCGAAAGGCGTCGACCGTTTCTTCTCGGGCTCGCCGATAATCGGCTCGTCAGAGCGGACGGGCGAGAAGCGCGGGGAGGGCGTCGGCGCGCGGGAGAGGGCCTTGGGTAAGCGGGGCAGGCGCGGGAGCGCGGCGTCGTCCGGCTGGTTGTACATCCAGGTGGCCCCGAGGACGGTGCTCGCGCCGAGGAGGAAGGAAGGGGTGATGCCGAAGTCGAAGAGGACGACGCTGGCAAGGAAGGAGAGGACGATGGAGAGCGAGGTAGCGAAGCCTTTGAGGATGTTGTCCGAGTACTTGATCACCACCGCGGTCACCAGCCCGCCCGCGACCTGGATCGCGACCGTCGCCCACGCCCAGAAGCCAAAGTGCGCGAAGAGGCCGCTGTCCTCGGGCGACGCGGGCGCGCGGGGCGCGTGTCCGCCGGGGAAGAGGATGGGGAGCACCGCGGGGAGGAGGGAGAAGAGCGAGAGCTGCACGTTGCGCACCCAGAGGTCCGCCCGCGAGTTCTTGAGCACCATCTCAAAGTAGACGCCCGCGAGGCCCGAGGTGAAGCAGGCGGCAACGACGGCACCGAAGCCCCGGAGCGGGTTCATCGTCGTGACCGCCATGTCGGGCTGCGGGGGCGGGATGTAGTGGTCCGGCGCGCCGCCCGGGTGGTGGTGGTCGTTCGCGGCGTGGTGGTGCGGGTGCGGCGGGGTGCTCCCGCCGCCCGCGTTCTGGAGCTGGACGATGGCGACGCCGAGGGCGAGGAAGAAGAGGGCGGCCCACTTGGTCGGGGAGAGCGAGCGGCGGAGGAGGGCGACGGAGAAGGCGGCGGTGGTGAGGATCTTCATCTGATAGGAGACCTGGAAGGTCGCGACGTCGAGGTTGGAGACGGCGACGAACTGGAGCGAGTTTTGGACGACGTAGAGGAGGGCGGGGATGGAGAGCTTCCAGCAGTCCGGGCTGAAAATTTCCCGCGTCACTTGCACGCATGCGGACGGGAGACTGCGGGGTGCTGGCAAGGAGGCGTCCGCTTCGCCTCGGACGATGCGGAGGAGCGCGATGGCGAGGGAGATGATGCCCTTGAGGATTTCGTTCAACAAAACCGCCGTCGCGGGCGAATATCGCTTGTTGGCGGGCGTGGAGACGCGCGAGTAGTGCATGACGATCGCGAGTGACGCGTTTTGCACCGCGAGAGTGATGAGCCTACATCGTGTCGAGTCTCACCCCGTCAGTCCCAAGTTTTCAGATGCGTCGTGCACAGGGCCACTCACGATACGTATTTCAACGGCATCCCCCAGAGCGTCGGCCCGCTGCTCTCGTTGTTTGCGAGACCGGGCTCGGTCACACGTATTGATATTCCGTTTTGGAGGTGATTCGGCAGCGGATACGCCGGCAGGTTCGCCGTGGGCAGGAGCGGCGAGAGGCGCGGCGTCGGGCTGTGCGATCTGCTGGGCCCATTGGAGTCTGCGACGGGCGCGAGGAGGACGGAGGTGGAGGAGTCGGAGCGAATCATAGGCGTAGGACGGTGATACATGGCAAGTGGGCTGGGCGTCTGATAGTGGGCGCTGGCTGATGTATGTGGCCGTTTGTTGTCTCGGCTAGGAGATTCGAGTAGGTGCTGTTCTAGTGAGATTAGTCGGGTTGTAGAAAGGCTTCGAGCTTGGCTCCCTGGGGCGTCTTCGCTGGGGTGGTCGACGGCCGATGAGTCTGGCCAGGGAGGGGAGGAGAGGGGGGGATGGTGAAGGGATGGTGGAAAGGAGGTCTAATTAGCCGGAGCCAGCAGAACGCAGCAACGGGGCCATGTCAACAAGTCAAGAGATCAGGAACATCCTCGCTTATTGCACCTTTCCTCGGCCAGATCCACGCTCTGAAATGAATCAATGTCGAGTACAGATGCACGTGTAATATACAGACATCAACTAATGTACAACAGACGTCGACGGAGAAAATTAAATACGCTCCCCTGCTAGAAGGCCTCCTCGGCGCCCTGTGGAAGACCGAATCGTGAGCACGACACCGCAAATTACGTGACCCGAAACGAGAAAAAAAAAAGGGCAACAGGTCGTCCAAGGGGTCTCGGACTCGCCTTTAGCTCTTCATGTGCTCCCAACGTACAGCCGCTTGCGCCGCTGCCCTCGAAATATGTGTGGGGTCCTGACGTGCTCAGTACCGCTTTCCGGGTGGACCAGTCCGCAAGTACCGGCCGCAGGCGAGATCTCGTGAGAGACGGGGAGCATCTTGTTACCAGGGTTTTCCTCATAGACCCCCTCGCAGAGAAAGATGTGATACGAAGGAGGAAAAGTCTACTCACAGTGTGCACAAAAAAAAGGATGGTTTTGGGGAATGAATGTAGGTAGTCGTAGGTGATCCGGCGTCATGGCCTCTCTACCAGAGGGAGAAGCAATCAACACAGATTGTTTTAGCGATACCTAGAAATTCCATCTGCGACGATTGTCTGGGCTTTGCATCCTTGACAAAATGTGCCAGAGAAGGCGGAGGACACAGAGCAATTTGGCCGTCGGTTGAGTTTGAGAAAAAAAAAAGAGAGGCGTCGGACGAGCAGCGTATTTATACTCTCGCCCAGCGGTGTTTGGTCCTGTTTGTGCCTCCGAGCTTCCGAGAATCTCTCTTGTGTGGCTGCCCGCCGCCTTCCGCTCGACTTTTCCGCTCTCGTCCCCTCCGTTCTCGCTGCCGTCTCCATCGGATGGCGGCCACAGCATCTCTGCCATCGACGTCGTTCACCGCCGTCCTTCGGCGTTCAAAGTTCGCCTCCTTTGACCCCGCCATCGCGCAAGTCTACACCACCCACGGCGGCGATGCGCACCGCGGGAACTGGGGCCTCAAGCGTCCCCTCCCCAACCGGCGCCGGGGTGGGATGATCACCGTCAGCGCGATCGACTCGCCCCACCAGCAGACGGAGTGGAAAACAGGGGAGCCCCAGGCGCGCTGGGCGAGCCAGTTCCGCGAGCTCGGACGCGAAGCTACGCCCTACGTCGGGGCCCGCGGAGATTGGCACGCGCGCATCGGCCAGGCGGCACAGGAATGGGAAGTCGACTCAGAATACGCCCGTCTCAAAGACGGAGCGGAGCTGGTCCAAATGGAGAAGCTGAAGATGGGGACAGAAGGTGCAGAGTCGGTTCAAAAGGAAGAGCTGGAGACGGAGATCCCAGCGTCGTACAACGTACCCAATGTGGCAGCCATGACCGACGCGCAGTTCGTCAAATACGAAGGAAAATTGCGCGCATCGCGTGAAGAGTTTAAGAACTTCATCGAGGCGCACGCACAGGAGAGCACCTCCGCCGGCGACGCGCGCTCGCCGCACTCCCCACACTCCGACAACGCCGTCCGCATGTTCCTCCAGCAGCAGGCCGGCAAGAACTACGCCACCTCGACCCGCCACGGCCTGATTGAGCAAAAGCCGCACTCCCGCGCCGGCCTCACCTACGCCCACGTCCCGCCCATGCAGGCCTACTTCGCGTCCGACGCGCTCCCCGGGCGCATCCTCAGCCAGGCCTCCATCAACCCGTACACGAACCACCGGGGCGCGCTGCACGCCGGCTTCGCCGGCATGCGCGTCTTCCTCGACCAGCGCCACTCGGAGGGCCTCCGCCCCGCCCGCCCGGGCCAGCCCCCGACGCAGACGCGCTTCCGCGTCGAGAGCGCGCAGCTCGTGCGTGCGCCTCGCGTCGTCGGCCGCTCGCAGACCGCGCTCGATGGTACTGCGCTCTACGTCTCCGTGCAGTCGTGGTCCGAGCACGAGCTGCTGCGCACGAACCCGCACGCGCCCGGCTCGCGCGAGTGGGTGGGCCACAAGCCCCCGCCCGCGATGACGGAGGAACGGCTCAAGCAGGAGAGGATCGCTTTCTTCGGAGCCTCGCGTCCGGCACCCCAGATGGACGCCCCACCTCCACCTCGCACCGTCAGCAACGAGGACATCGTCGCCAGTCTTCGGGCGCTCATTGGGAAAAAGAATGGCAAATAACGTGTCACTGTTTCTTGCATTGTTCTTAACGAGTCTAATACATGCATTTGTACTTTCATCTATGAGCCGTTGTGGGACTACGCTACCCTGCCTATTGTCGGAAAAGTGACCAGCAACGTTGGATCCTAGTAGCCGTCTCGCTGCCAAAAATATAGGGTAGCCCTAGTACCAGCATCAGGGCCTAGCATGTCGAACACACCGCTACATCGTAGGTGTCCGACGCTTGTCGTGGAGCGGTGGCATCGCTCACCGAGGCTCAGCAACGGCGGGCGATCCATCATGAACTGCGCGATATCAGATGGGGCGTCTAGCCTGCGCGTCACGCGTGGCCAAGTCACCCAAGCACTCTCGCGCCAACGTTCAGAATACTGTCAGACCCGACTGGCTCTGCGTCGACGTGTACTGACTCTTGACGTCGTCCAGGTCGGCGGCGTCTTCCTGAGACTTGTAGTCGTACATGCTCGAGCCAAGTTCGCTCGTGCCCGCCCAAGAGCTGGAAGACACGGAACCCCGACGACGAAGCCGGTCAGACTGGCTGAACGCGAGGCTGCTGCCCCTCTCCGAGGGCGGCACGCGGCCACCAGCGACCGAGCTGCCGGCGACGCTCGCGCTGTCGGCAGTAGAGGGCGGGAGGTCCTGTGAGATGATCGAGGATGCGTAGCCGCCAAAGTTGGGCCGTTTGCTACCGCCACTTCCCGCGCGCTGGGGACCTCCGGGGCCGAAAGGACCTGTGGCGGCGAACATGGGGATGCCCGAAGAGTAGGTAGCCTGGGAGCGGAGAGATTGAGCATCAGATGGGATATAGCCCATGGCATCGTGCGTGCGGTAGAAAGTCGCGTCGAAACGGCTTGGTGTGCCCGAACCTGGAAGATAGGTCGTTAGTGGGAGTGTCATTCGCCGCAAAAAAGGGCACTATACCTGCGGGGGCAGTGTTTCCGCCGAGGTATTCCTTTGCGTTTGTCTCAAACCGCCGGAATTGCTCCATAGACTTATTGAGGGATCGCTTTGGCTTGCTGAATTGAATCATGCTTGGCTGGAGATTGTTGAGTGGACCCTCAACAAGACAGTTCTTTTCTTTGTAGTGAGTGAGGAGATAGTGCCAGAGTGGATGCTAAGAACACGCATTAGTACGTACAATTGAAAGAAGCGAAGGAAATGAGTACCTTGCTGAGAACCTTGGGGTTGCCCAGGATGACGACGCCGTACTTTGCACGCGTGAGCGCGACATTGAGACGACGGGGGTCGTTCAAGAAACCAATTCCCTGGTGTTCGTTGCTGCGGACACAACTCAGGATGATGTAATCCTTTTCACGTCCCTGGAAGGCGTCCACACTCGCGACCTCGATTTCCTTGTACAGGTCCTTTTTCAGCGAGCCGTTGTACTGCATGTAGTTCACGATGTATGACCGTTGGCCTTCATATGGTGTGACGATGCCGATCTGTCCTGGTACGACACCAGCCTTGAAGAACTTGGTGACGATCTTCTCCACGTTGGATGCCTCGGTGCGATTGAGGAATGATGTGCCAGAGCTCGAGATCTCTTCCTGGCCGAGGTTCTGATAGAAGAACATGGGCATATCGAGCACAGGCCAGGGAAAATCGACATTCTTCCGCAGCCGCTCAGGAGCGGTGACACCGTTCTGGAGGGTGCCTTCGTAGAACATGTTCGACGGGAACTCAGAGAGACAAGGGTGCATTCGGTATTGCACTTGAAGGCGGATAGGCCGGTTACCAAGGACGACGAGACGCTCGAAAAGAGATTGCGTAAGGCCGGCGCGCGCAGCCTTCTTGTTCATGATAACTGGACCAAGCTGCTGATGATCGCCGACCATTACAACTTGCTTACATCCCAGGACAAGGGGAATCATGCACTCTATGCTATATAGTCAGTACAATCACTTCTAATTAGTAAGAGAATGCCTTACCGGGTTCAGCTGCTTGAGTAGCTTCATCGATGAGTACAGTACGGAATTTCAGCTTGCCGAGACGTGGGTCTCCCGCTCCCACGCAAGTGCAGCAGATCACGTCCGCCGCGCCGAGAATTTCCTTCTCGCATTGCTTAATAAGGATCTTGTACTTGCGCTCGTCGTTTGAGCTCAACTCTCCTTGTTCGTTCTTGAGCTGAATCAACTTCTGCAACTCGAGGTGGGTCGTATTGTTGGTAACCTGCTGGTGCAGAGTGAGGAAGGAAATAGAGGAGTCCAGTGCCTCGCGCGACTTGGCGGTGATCCGCACAACTTTGAGACCAGTGGCGTGAATCTTCTCGGTGAGTTGGTCCACGGCGACGTTGGACGGGGCACAAACGAGAACTTGACCTGCGCTCATTTTAACAAGATGATATACGATCGAGGCGGAGGTCACCGTCTTTCCGGTACCAGGCGGGCCTTGGATGAGACTGAGGGGCTTTTGTAACACACTCTTAACTGCATACATTTGAGAGTGGTTAAGCTCCGGAAGGCCGGGTGCCGAGAAGCGCTTTGGCATTTGTGTCCGTAGAGTTTGAGCCTCAATATCATGACCAAGTAGCTTATGATACTAAAAATAGATGTTAGCACATCTTAAACTCTCACCTAAAATTTTACTCACGATATAACCGCTGACGCTCTTCTCGTCGACAGCAAACTGCTTCATAGCGAGCTGCATGCGGTCAAAGCTCGTCGATTTCCACACAAAGTCCGCCGCGAAGTTCAGGGTGCAGTCTGTGGGCACACCCTCAGTCTTGCGCAGTTCCAGTGCAACTTCGTCAGAGACATCTAGAGAAAAGATATGTAAAAAAGGAGTGCTATCAGTTGTCAACGAACTCACTGTTTGGAATCTTGATAACGTGCCCGACTCCTTCCCATCGCTTGTGCTGTTCACCAAGATAGCGCAGACGCAACTCATCGCCAACGGCCAATCGCACTTCACCACTCTCAAGTTTCGGAAGGGAGAACCAAGCAATCCGCTTCTGGTTGAGACCAACATCCCAGCGCACTGTGATGTCCGTTTGTGTCTGTGACTCCTTCAGGCGCTTATCGTAGTCGGCCTCGATCTTGACGAGTGGGCCGAAGATGTTTTGGTACTGGTACGCGTCATCGTAACGAATCAAGATAGGTTGTGGCTCTTCGTCAACTCCAGGCTTTTCGAGGTCCTCGAGTGTTGCATTGGCGTTATCACGCCAGAGGTCTTCCAGTTTGTTGATCTGCTGGAAAGAGATTTGACGCGAACGGAGCTGTTCTGTCTCGCTCGGGGGCTTGACGAGCCAGGAAAGGAAAGAACGGTCGTCAATGAGTGGCGCCCATAGTGCAGCATTCCAAGAGATGTCCTTCGAGATTGCCGCACAGGGCTGACGGCAGAGGAGCACGACGACGGTGTCCGACTTGGCGGGAATGAAGCCGAGCATGAACACATTCTTGCTTCCACAGTTGTAGCATTCGGGAGTTGTCTCTCCGAGAGGACTCTCTGCATGTAAAATGACTTCCTTATGCTTTGCACGTACGAGATGGTTGACGATATGAGAAGCCGAAGTGTTCCCGCGGGAGTTACAGAACCATTTTTGGCAAATGAGACATTTGACTACCGAAGCGGGATTGTGTATTCCACAATAACTAATATTCAAGTCAGTTTTATTAACTTGGGATGACAAGAAAAGAAAGGAGAAAGAAAGCAACAATAGGCAATCGGAGAAGAGGTAGAGCTGCTTTACTCACCTGCACGCATGGGGCGGCAAGTCTACTTGACTCTCATCCTTCAAATCGTCCAGCACAGCGTCAATGTCTTCTTCCACTAAAGGGTCCACCATATGAGATGCATGAATGTGCGAATGGTCGCTGGTCGACGCGCTATCCGAAATCGAAAGACTTTCGAGATCAACGGGTATGCGTTCCTGTGCTGTGGTCGAAGTGTAGACGGACGACGTGTCGTCTATGATGCTCATTCCTCCGTACGAAGAGCTCGAGTCATATTGAAAGTTTTCAAAGGATTCCATGTAAAGCAAAGCTGGTAGGGAAAGTGATGGTGAAAGTGGTAGGCAGACAGCTGGAGAAGCGGAGCGCCAGGGCAGTTGATTCGGGCCCGGAAATCGAAATGACTTTGTCAGCCGTGTGTGCCTCCAAGTTTTGACTCCGACCTTCATTGAATAGCCTCCACTCGGCCCTGGCCATGTCGTCCGATCGCCCAGCACCTGAAGTTATTGTCAGCGTGAGCAAAATACATTAAAAGGCTCTCAGAAATCCATCTCAATCGAACGTGTGCTTATTCTCAGTTTGGAGATGGTGGTCACTACTCTAAAACAAAGTTGGAAGAACTCTTCCGTAATGGATTCTTTGACAAACCCCCTGCCAAAGCCAAGGAAGTCACCAACTTCAAGAAAGAGGACGTTGAAGTCTTGGTAAGAACATCGTACTCATGTAAAGCCATTGTAATCGAAAGTGTGATATGTTATTACAGATGACTGAGTTTGAAATCTCGAAAGCGAAGGCAGACAAAGTTCTTTCTCAAAACGATGGGGATGTCAACAAAGCGTTGAGATCGCTTATATATGGGTACTTAAAATTTCCCCTGCTCTGATGAGACCACTAAGGCGAATACACAGGAAACAGTAAATGAAGGAAAATCTAGAAGCACAAATAGATCACAGACAAAACGACGATGTAGTTATACTCAAGAACAAGCCATAAGATCAAGTGGAGTATGGTCTATCACATACCATGCTCAACCTCAAGCGTACAAAGAGCTCGGTTTACACAAATAGTCGTTTTTCAGGCTGCCAGAGGGTCTGTTTTCTAACTGTTTTAATCGGCTTCAGGCCTCATGTCTTTCTATTAAATTCCCAGCTTTGGATCAGCTGGAATCACTTTTGCTGGGAAGACTGGTGGCTGAAGTCGATCCAGATGGTTGCTGACCAGGCTCCTACAGATTTTTATATGCATCTAACAATTCTGTCTACGTGTGTCCGACTTTTCACATACGCATCAACAAATATGCGTCAAAAATTTGTGAGCATATAATGTAAATGATAGCAGATGAGGTGGGACTCCGAAGAGTAGACAAGCCTCGATTCTCAGTCTGGCAAGAATGCACCGGCCTAACTGTGATGGGTCTGAATTAACTCGCATAGCGTACAAATATTATGTAAATGAAAATTTTGTGGGACGAAAAGGCAAGTATGGCAGAGCAGTGGCGCGTGGACAGGGAGTTAAGGAAAGGTCGAACGGTGGCGTGTTGCTTCAATTCTGGTCTCTACAATAAATGACCTCTCGTGGCATCATCATGGCTGTGCACATCCACGTTCAGTTGCTGGCGGGCTGTTTGCAAGCCACTTTCTTCTTGCTATCATCCTCTGAATCATGGACCAATCACCTCGTCGCAGCTTACCTGCACTCAATACTGATGTTTTGGAAGCTATCCTGAACATGTTACTCATGTCTGCTGATGGTGATGACGAGGCAGAGAGAACGGCAAAAAACACACTTGTAAACTGTGCTCTTGTCCACTCTAGTTGGACTTATATTAGTCAACGCATCCTTTTCTCTTCGGTCTCTATCAGGGCCGGCATACGAGAAGCAACTATATTTTTCGAAAGGATTGCAGCATATCCATGTCTTCGAGATGGAATCTGGTCTCTCAAATTAAAGCAACGAAACGCTCATACCCTCTCACCGTTTGGCATTGCACCCGACGGTTTTGATACCAGGTCTCTTTCTCTAACACTTGAAACAGTTCATCTTTCTTAAACCTTCTTTGATAAAAAGTCTCATGCCATGCATAAGCGACATCATCTAAAGGCTTCAGGCTTACGCTCCATCATATTTGATCGTTGTTATTTCTGTTTGGTTGATCACTTGATCATGTTTATCGATCTTTTTTCTGCACTTCAATCTGTTAAATTACTGGGTGTTAACTTTCAATTTCACCAGAGTATGGATAACGGGCAATTTTGCCCATTTTTGCCAGAACCTCCACCTATAATAGCTTTCAGGAAACTGAAAATCAAGACCGGCGGTTTATACTGGGTAGGATTTAGTCAACTGGACATTGATCGCTTCGCCTCTTGTACCGCTCGAGACTCGCTACATTCTCTCTATCTCGAGCAAATCAGATATGAAATCAATTATTTACCAGTACTTCCCTGCTCTGACTCGCTTAGAAACTTGAGTTTCAATCTCGAGCTTGCCACGGGGGTTCTCGGCAAGTTCTTCCGTTACATACTTGATAACTAACATCCTTTCACTCATTACAATCATCATTTGTTTTTAGGCATGGTTGTCGGATTTTTGAAGGTTTTGGAAACGCTCTGTGTAGTTTCGAAAACGTTTGACGACCTGGGAAAATCAGCCATGGCTTTTGCCGGCGTCTTGAACGCAATCATTTCACCTTCAATGCGACGAATTCACTTTGCTATAACGTGCACCCTTTCATTACTAGAAGCTACTCACTGGATGGATGCTGCTGAAGTTATCAACCTCCTTGCTGGCCCGCATTTCAAAGGGCTTTCGGTGTACCTCCGAGACAACGACCCTTGGTTTTCTGGGAAGGAGCGAGTAACTGTTGGCTTATCAAAGCTTTTGTCAAATCATATAACAAAGGGATCGGTTTACGTGGAGGTTGAGCAGTCGGACGATGCCATTTCCTTTACTCAATTGTTCTCATGAAGCACTTAGTGCTTTAATTAGCCCCGAGTTTACATAACAGAGAAGATGCCACAAGTATATCGATAGCAGCATGTAAGCGAGTAGACAGGTGAACATTTTGTACTAGGATACGTAAAGATAGATTGTCGAATTTATTGGGAGTTAAAGTACCGTATTAACCTTACAGAATTGAGTTTTGAAGTAGTCAAATAGTTAAACAGAGAGCGTACAGTGTGTGTGCTCTTGCACGATGAATAATAAAATGCCTACCCATATCGAAATGTTGAAACACAACAAAAAGCAGAAACCAATTCGCATTTGTCATTCGCAATTATGTAAATCATTATCAACAAGCACATGGTACAATCGTGTATCCCAGAGACGCGTCCTCTTGCGTCTTAGATGTCGTGTGAGCCGAAAGTTACAACAACGATTGGTGTCACGAGTACAGGCAGTGAGAGATGCTGAGGCTACACACAACGTCAAAGAATGCCAACATACATTCACGGACCCGCAGTAGCCCTCTCGCTCTCTTCTCCGGTTTCATGTCCATCATCCGGCCGGACATCAAGCCCCTCAAAACTTCCTGCACTGGTGAAAGACCAACTTTCCGCAGTCGGTGTAGATGCACCGTCCTCGTCATCTCCCCCGGTCTGAAACTCTCCGAATTCACTGAAGTCCCCAAAATTATCCCCATCCTCGTGGGGCGAGAAAGTGAATGGATCACTTCCGCTGGCTGCCGAGTCGGAGAAGGGCCCAAAGCCATCATCCTGCACGGCGGTAAGCTCTCCGTTTCGGACTAGCAAGCGATTTCTCAACTCACATCTTCCGAAGAAAAAGTATCATCAAATGAACGATGCGCTAACCCCGCGTTCTTCGTTGCCCCAAAGGTGTCCTTTGAAATTATCCCATCAACTCCAAAAAAAACATTGCCGATTTATGAATCAACAAACTCACATCGAACCCATGCGCAGGTAAAGGTCTTCGTGCCGACGCGGGCGGTGGGCCCATTTCGAATGTAGACCTTGCAAGCCAGCCCTCGTGATCGTCGTCATCGTCATCGGAGCTTGACTCAAATTGGTGGCCTGACTGCATTTCTGATGCAAGGTACGTCGCGAACTGTAGGGGAAACAGAGCAATGTTCAGGACCCGCGGTGGTGGCGGCGGCACAAATGCAATACGAACCTGAGGTGAGGGCCCGCCGTCGTCCTCGTCCGAATCCTCGTTCTCTACGGGAGCAGGACCAAAATCAGCAGTCTGTCTCCCCGGATGCCCAGTCAAAGACCGCCTTAATTCACCCTTGGCTTCCTCTCCGCCCACCGCCGACGCAGCCGCAGTCGCCGACGCCGCTTCCGACTCATCAACCTTCCACCTCCCCGCAGGGCCGCGTGGCTGATTCTGGGCGAGTACCGGCTTGCCACCGCCAAGCAACGTACTGTCACGCTGCTTCGTCTCATGGTACCGGCCGTTTACATATTCCTCCCATGCTGGCACGGGTGCGCACGCCGCGAGCTGGGCACGAAGATCTGGCGGATAGTGGTCCAGCGCCGCGATCACGTCCTCTGACATGAGCGTAAGATGCCCCATGTAGCCAAGGCGGACACCTTTCGGCTTGGCGCTGAAATTAGGCGCGTGAGCGACCTGATCGCGTCACTTCAAATCAATTGAAGCCAAAACGTTTTTACCTTTCTGAGTCGTTGAGCTTCTGGCCGTCAACGATACGATGCATGAGCCGCCCTTCCCGGAAAAGGTTGACAATAAGTTCCCGATTGAGCCCACTCTCAACGCGACCAGTCACGATCTGGTGTACGAGGTCGTATACCACGCTGTGGAGGAAGTTGTTCCAAGGAAATTCGAAGAACAGATCCTAAGCGCGACAAAGGGTGAGTGGAGCTGAATATGCTTAGAGGCATGTGATACGAACCAGCATAACAGAAAGAACGCCGGCATCGATAAATTTCTGCTTGAGCCGCTCGCCAGGAGGTAGTGTAGCCGCAACCTGCAAGCTATCTTGCCGACTGGATCTCCTCAAGCTACGGCGCGATTGTGCCGGTCTTGGGCGTGATCCCGAGCTCTCGAGAGACTCACTAGGGCTTGGCGGTGGCGGCGTGGCGAGAGACGCCGAATCGCCGCTTTCAGGCGTCGTAGGTAACAGTCCTGGTGACTGCAGAGCACGAGGTGACAGGACCAGGTTTGCGACGGGGGAAGAGGACGGTGGTGGATCGAGCGCGACGTCGTCCATCGCATCGTCTGAAGAGCCTTCGCCGTCTGAACTCATCTCCGCATCCTCATCTTCCTCCTCGTCTTCTTCCTCCACATCGGCCATATGTGCGGCGGGGTCAGACACGGGGAACTCGTGAGCAGGCTCGAGTTCGTCTTCACCCGAGCCCATGACTGCGTCACTGTCGCCACCCTCAGGTGCACTGCCACCGAGCGTGATAACCTGAGCGAGCTCCTCAAGTGCGGACAATCCGCCTTGAAGACGACCTTCCTTGTCGTAGAGATGCGCGTGTTCAGGCCCGCGGTTAAGGAGACCCATATTAGAGCAGTGAAGGAGCTCAGCATAGAGTTCGCATATTCGGTATCGCTCTGTCGTCAAAGGGGTGATTTCTCCCACCGTAGTGGACACGGCGCCAACCTGCGCAGGGGTATTGAATAAACACGAAGAATGGAAGCTGAGAAATTCACTGACCAACGACCGCGGCTTCCGCAACAATTCCTGAAACTCGTTCATGCGCTCGCACACCACTTCTAACAGCGGACCAAGGTGCACCACACCCATCCCCTCCACCATTTCTGCCAGCGCCTTCTCCAACACCACCCGCGGGTCCTCCCTGTTGTTCCTGCCCTCCAGCGTCATCTGCTGCTGCACATGAATCAATCTATTTCTGAGCGTGTGGAACAAGTACGGCTCGAAATAGTCCGAGTTGTTCTTCCGTATCAGCTCCACCAGCACCGCGATGGCGTGCGTGACGGACGAGATCGACCGGAGCACATCAGGCGCGGCGCCTTCGAACGGCTGGAGCACGAACGCGACGAGGGTGGTGACGGTGTCGCGCGCAGCGAGCTCCCGCGCGAACTTGTTGGAAGGCGTCGCCGCGGGTGGGCCGTTCCCGGGGCCTTCTGACCCAGGTGCGGGTGCGGCCATGGAGATGATGCGTGCGACGAGCTCAGCGACGACCGCATGCATGTCGGGGCCGTATGCAGGGCTTAGACGGGAAACGAGGCGGGGGATGAGGGACTGGTGGGTGAACCACTGAAGGGATGCAGTGTGTTAGCTGAGGTTACACCGCGCTGAAACGAGCACGCACATCGCCAATTTCGGGAACGTTGGGCTCGTGAAGTATACGAACGAGGAGGTCGAGGAAAGGCTCAGTGTCTAAATGTATGAGTAATCGCTCTAGCATATCTGGTTGCTTCTTCATAAATTCCCACATCTGTATCGTATGCATACATGATGTTTGATTGACCGTGTTAGGCAAGCAAGACACAGTCACGGTCAAGTATGCGGCGCACCTCAATAGGCTTTTTCGATAAGAATATCCCATTAATCTTCATGAAATAAGTTGCGAGCGAAATATGAGATTTAACTTCTTCCGGCGGGCGGTCCAGCACGGCCTCCCAGTACGGCGTGAGGAGTTCGTCCGTGTTGGCGAGGCAGGTTTCGACGATGGACCAGATTTCGCTGCAGAGCACTTCGGTGGCGACATACGGATACCTCCAGATAACCGCAAAAGGAAAAGGAGGAGAGCGAGTCAGAACCGGTCGGGACCAGAGAAAGAAGGACGAGGGAGAGACGGAGCGTTACGCACTTGAAGAACCGGGTCGTGTCCTCCTCATCCATCGCCGGCGGGAGGTCGCCCGCGGCGTAGGCGAGCAGGCGCTTGAGCACGTCCCGCCGCTGGAAGTAGTCGATGAGGCGCGTGTTCTGCGCCTTGCACTCCTGCAGCAGCTCGTCCTCGTCCAGCACCGCCTCGAGCGCGACGTCCTCGCGGTCGAGGAGCGCGTCGATCGCGGAGGCGGACGCAAAGCCGAATCTGCGCGCGGACGGATGGGTTTCACACACACGCGCGTGCGCGTACGACCGAGCGCATTTCACGGATTGGTCAGAGTCGGTGGGTTGGTTTTGAGGCGTTCGCGTATGCGCGGAAACAAAGAAAAAAAAATGAGGATGAAAAAGGTTAGGGAGACGACGGTGAAAGCAAGTCAAGCGGCCAGGCGGCACCTCCAGAACATTTATTACGACCGACGGAGTTGAGCGGTAGAGGAAAAGAGAGAGTCACTATCGGACGTCGATGGGCGCCTCCTCAGCTGTTGACCGGAACGACCGGCCTGCGCTCCGGCCACTCCGGGCCCAATGCCCTTGCAAGCACTCCACGCAAGCTGAGGGCAACGACATAACGGTAAAGTAGATACGCGGGTTTCATTTAACCACAGCACGAGGGCAATTGATATACATGCATGAATACACAGCAACACAGAAAGTGAAATGTGCGTTTTTTGTTTTTATAGTTTGGGCTGATAAAAGTACCCGCCCTTGCGATTAACGGCGTCGAATTTCAGAGAGGAGAGCTCTTGGCCCGTCTTGAGGTCATTCAGCGCACAAACGACTTGGTCTCCGGCGACGACGGGCCCAATGCCATGCGGAGTGCCCGTCAGTACGAGATCTCCTTCCTGCAGCGAGGCGATCAGTTAAGCTTTCGGTCGCAGCCGGCGCAGAGCGGTACTGTCAGGAGACCAGTGGAGAGGTGCTTACCTCGAGGGTCATGATGGAGGAGATGTGCTCAAGCAACCGGGGGATGCGGAAGATCATGTCGGAGGTGACGCCGTCTTGCTTGGTGACGCCGTTGATCTGAATGCGAAAGCAAGTGGATGACTAGAAGTGAGCGCATGTTGCGATCGGACTTGTGTGGTCCGTCGCACCTTAAGAGTCAGCCCGAGGTTGTGCGGATCAGCCACCTTGTTTTTCGGAACGAAGTCGCTGCAGAAGCGTATGCGATCGATGAGAAGGTGCAATTGGCGAATAAGGAGGTAAAAATAGAGAGTGCACGGACCCGATGGGCGTAAAGCCGTCGAAGCCTTTGACGGCAGACCACGGGAGGCCCTTCTGCTTCACCTCGTTTTGCAGGTTTCGGGCAGTCATGTCCACCGCGAGCGCTGCATAGCCGACGAGCAAAGAATCACGCGTCGTAACATGTCAGAGAAGGGTGCCGAGCTGAGCGGATTGGAGCGAGAAGACGAACCATAACCCGCGATATGGTTCATCGCGTCGTCTTGGGAGATATCACGCCCTTTGGTGCCAATGACGAGACCAAGCTCGACTGTGAAACGCCGTAATCAACGTTGGGCCATCTGCAAAACAAGATTAAGGAGAAACATGACAGTGTGGGACACACCTTCGTGGTGCGCATCGATGCCGCGCGGAATCTCAAGCGTCCCTCCAGACGCCAAGTAGCTCGTCGTCGGCTTGAGGAAGAAGAACGGTTCCTTGGGGACCGCGTTATTGAGCTCCTTGACGTGCGCAACGTAGTTCCTGCCAATGGCGACAATCTGCGACGGGTATCAGCGACTGGTGGGAACGTTTTTGCAGTTATTCGTTCATGCGGGGAGGAGCCCGAGCACGTCAAAGAGGGAAAAAAAGCTGAGGAAAGCCAGCCCCTCAAGCGCCGAGGTAGAATTTTCTGAGCGCACCTTGCGACCTTGCCTGGTAAATGCCGACATCCCTGATGACGCTCTTTCTTAATTTGTGGATGAGGCGGGAGCGTTTCGTCACTTCTTGCGTCGCCCTGGGGTTTAAGTCAGTGCCAAGCGTCGGCGGTGTGTGAGCGCCTGGGGCCCACTGGGGCAGTTAGGCGCGGTTCGGCATGCTTCCCGAGTGGCGGGCTGTAGGACTTCTCGGCGGAGCTGTTGATCGCTCTAGGTCCGCGTTCGATGACGGCTGCAGAAGGGGGACAACTAAAAGTAAAATAAAATATACGCTTCCTACGACTGGAGGAAGAAAACAAGACTTGGGTGAGGCCCATCCCGCCTCGGCGGCTGCGAAAACATAACATCCAGGGGTTGCGACGCGATAGGCAAATATAGCAAAAGTGTATGTATTCGCCAAGGGATCTGGGCAGCCTTTCATGAGAACTCGAAGAAAAGCTTGGGCGGCCCCGCGAACGAGCCTCCGCCGCGAGCAGGGTGGCAGCTTCCTGCTTGGCTTCACTTGGCACACGACTTATATCGGCCCCACCCATGTCGCACAACCAGCTCACCTCCTCTCTCCGTCGCCTCCGACCCCCAACCGCCGTCAGAGCCGCCCTGCTCGACGTCGCGCCTGCCTGACCCTCCCTAACCGTCGCGCCTCCCACTCGAACTCGCGCACACACACATACATTCTCTCATCCACCCGTCCATCCACTCTTCCCGACCGACCCGCACACGCCACCCATCATAATGCTGTTCGACTCGAGGCTCCCACCCACCCTCGTCTACCTCCTCCTCATCTCCCTCGCCAACGCCGCCGTCGCCCAACAACCACAATCTGACGACGACGACGAGTACACCATCGGTGGCGGGAGCAGCGGAAAGAAAAACCTGACCTGGGAAATCGCAGTCATTGCTGTCGTCGGTCCGTCACCTTCTTTTCTTCTTTTTTCCCTCACACCGCAGGCTGACCGGGCAAACTCGGTACTTTCTTTTTTCCCTTCTCTCCCTCCCCCCCCCTCATTCGTTGTTCGCGCCTTCCTTCGCCTTCTTTCAATTACACAGTCCTAGTCATCTGCACCGTGGCCGGCATCGCGATCCGCAGCCGAATCAAGAAGCGACGGCAGAGGCTGCTCGACGAAGACGACCTGCTCGACACTTCCCGCGCCTCACTTCCGCGAGGTGCCGATCTCGAGTCTGGCCGAGGTAACGGCAGCGGCAGTCGCGCGTACGTACCCTCAACGTCCAAATCCGGACATCACGGCGAGCAACCCGACCTGCGCGCCACCGACTGGGCAAGTAGCGTCACACTTACTTCCGTAAGTCTGTTTTGTTTGTTTGTTGGATCGCCGGACTTCTGTGTTGGGCGATCTGTGATTGCACACTTGCTGACGTCTTTTTTGCCTTTTCTTGGCCTTGCTCCATCCAGGCTCCATCACCAACACTGTCCGCGCTCTCCGCTGAGAAGAAGACCTCAGCAGGGTCATCGACACCCCCACGGCGGGCGAGCCCTCCAGCGTTACCGTACGGGCTGCGACAGCCCCCACGTGCGCATTCACCCATCCGGGAAAAGCACTAAAATTATAGAATCGAACGAGCGAGCGCAGCGGAAAGCGCCGCCGAAGTTCGCTCATTTGTTATGCCACGTCTGCCATCTCCCTCAATCTCGGAGGCAATTATGCGCGTTCCTTCTTTTTCTCACCCCCACACACACATCAGATCTTTCTTCCCCCTTCTTCTTGGGTTTACCTTCCCTTATCGGATCTGTGTCTTGTCGCCGAGAAGCACTGACCGCGTAGACATCATGACAAATCGCCTCTGACTCCTCATCTGTATTTCTCAGTGGGATCGACGACCCGGCCCGTGTCTGCCATCGGGCCCAGAGCTCGCCGGTCCGGCCATCTGTACTTGTATACCATGTACCTCTTCTCTTTTTTTTTTTAATGGATACCTTTTCGTAAGCGGCTTGCTCCCTTGCATATCACAACCGCCACGGTATTAAACTCTAACTACGCGTCGCTAAGCTCTTTAGACGACTGCTAACTAGGTTTGAAGACCGATTGCCGACGCCCTGCCACATGCACGAAGTGGCGTATCAGTTATGACTGACTTGCACAGCTAGTAAGCATTCAGAAATATACGCTCGGCGTGCTCCTGCTCAACCGTCAACTCTCTGATTACTTTGACTGATGGTGCAAAGAGCAAGCACAGCTCGTTGATCGTAGGCTTGGTTTCAACCCTTATTTCAGGAACGTTGAAGATGGCAGTATTTGATGTGTATGTGTACGCATAGTACGATGCTAGCAGCTACTGACACATCTGGGGATGACATATCAGGTTGTACTTACCCACGGTCCTATGTCAACCAGTTAAAGGCTACCTGTTTTAGAGTTCAAAAGTCGCTCTGGCACCGCTTCGAGAACCTCAGAGGAGGCTTCCCACCCTCCGGGGTCTCCGCCACGCGATTGTGGCGAAAGAGGCGCCCTGCAAATCCGTTCATTTCGACGTCTAGAACGTCGTGCCGTCCACTTGCGTCAGAAGCTCAAAGTAGTTATCTCTCCGTGCGCCCACCGCCCCTCTCGTCCCCTCGCTCTTGCGTGCCCAAAAAGCACACGCTCGTGATTGATCGCGGCGTTCACGGACTCACAAAGTTTTGGGTTCACGTTCATAAGCCCTGCCTTTCGATAAGGAACTTTGGCTAGCGCCCGGTATTCTTTGTGTTCTACGAGGGCAGGTGGACAAGTGTGGTGCCAACATTCCTACAAATGATACCGACTCGGGCAGAGCTGAGATAAAGCCGAGTTCGAATTTGTAGTGCTTGTGGTCACCATGAGTTGCACTGCAAGGTTTCAGCTGTCCGAGCTCTGGGTCCTTGGAAGGGGGAAGCTGATAGTCAAACGTGAGGAGCTGAGCCCCTTGATCTTTGTCTACGAATCAATTTTTGGGCCAGACAAGCAGTAAGTGCCTAGTTGCAAAGTGGGTCCAGTCGTGAAACGTATTCTCCGCAGTGGGCGAAAGCAGTCATGGAATGACTTCACTATTGCTGCATTTCTGTTGAATGCTGTCTTGAGCGTACAGGAATATATTGAAATTTTTTTACCGGGAGCCCGGCACCAAACCATGACGGCTTTACGCAGCTCTAAAGCGCTGGCTTAGATCCATGCCTGTAGATGAATACAATGAATGAATTGTAGGAGTATTCAAACGATAACTGTAAAGAGCTGATCCACGCTTGCCGGTGCATTTTATGTCAACCGAGTTCTCTATTGAGGCCTCGCCTGCACTGGAGGAATGGGTTGGGAGAACGTACGGCTTTGACTGCAATTGGAACAATCAGTGCATGGCACCAATAGATTCACTTACCAATCTTGGCCACACGTCCGATGACAGAACCAGGGGTCCCCATCATGGATCTCGACTTGACCAATCTCTCGGCACGCGGTCCCGGTGGGTGTGCACCACGGGTCGCATTCTCACCGCCACCGAGCAAAAAAAGTGGTTGTTCCTCAAGCGCCCTAATGTCACTTCCTTCGGCCGCTATGTCAATGCCGGGGTATAGGTTTAGCTCTGTGGGTGCAGACTCGTCTTGCTGCTTTTTTTCGACTACACACACTTTGTATATTACGAGCTCGGCTCTTCGGGAAAGCCATTTGCGGCACTCTCTCTCTCTCATCCTCATTCTCTCTCCTCACCCCCTCCCGTCCCTCGCCCCCTTCCTCCTCGCCTTTCTTATACATTTCCTATCACATAATGCCTCCCGCGCCGTCATCAACCAGACGAGGATCCCAGGAGGATCTCGACGGCGTATCTCCGCGCGCGCATCGGGCATCTTGCGCAGAGTGTCGAAGGTGTGTGTGTGTGCTCACCGGTACTACTCTCACCGGTCCCGCATCGGTGTCGGAAAGCCACTTCGAGAGATCGTCAGTGCTAATGAACCTCGTCAACGCAGACTAAAAGTCCGATGCGACCGATCCGTTCCGTAAGCGCACGTTGGTCAAGTCTGACAAAACCGGTAAAGGCTCACGCCAATTTGTCAATGTCTACAGATGTGGCAGCTGTCTTCGACGAGGTTGTGGGAACATATGTCCTAATGGTACGTGGGACACCAATCTCTTCGAAACCATTTCACCCACCGATCTCATATATCACGCCGGCCTCTGTTCTGTTTTATTTCCCCACTCCATAGGCACACTGGTCACAGGGCAAGGCCACCGTGCATTCTGGAACTCGACTCAAGAGCTGCGCCAAAAGCTTTCTGAACTCGCTAACCGCGTACGCGAACTTGAAGATGCGCTCTCCACCTATGCCGGCGACGACCATCGCCTGCTTCGGGAGGAACTTCGGAAGATGAAAGATCCTTTCTTGACGGAACAGCCGACCTCATTCAGCTACACTAGCACCGCTGCCACGTCCCCCGCCAGCAGCGCAGAGTCGCGCTCAGGCTCACTGCACCCGCACGACGATGTCGCTGTCGTGGACGTCGTCGGATCGTTGACTGTTGCAGATGACGGCGCTATTGAGTACATCGGACACGAGGCCAAGCTGTGGGTGAGTCCTTGATTGCTTTCTCTTGTCTTCACCAACTCCCCTCCCCCTGTCGCGGGCGGCTCCGGGTCCCATTTGGGAATGGTGGCTGGAAGCTTCTGAGAGATCGAGACTATGCCGTCCAGCGTGTTCTACTCGTGGGGAGGGGGTGCTGTAATTTGGGTTTGTGCGCTTTCTGATGCTGATTGTAATCCTTCACAGTGGTTTATGCACGTGAGTCCCGCTCTAAAGTACACACGCACCCGGGCTTTCTTCTCGCTATACGGGAAGCAAACCCGGATCTTGGCAACCAAGTATACTGACGCCCGCATGTGAATCCAGACGAAAGGCATGCCTACTCCCGCAATCAAGCCGAATTTGACCGTCGCGAACACCGGGTTACCCGCCCCACTTCTGGCCTCGGCTGAGGCGTTCCCGCTCTCCCTCGCTCTAGCGGACAAGTCCGGCAACGACGACGCCGCACATCGCGCGCACGCCCTCAGCACCATCCATTCCAACCTCCCGCCCGCGAGAGAGGCATCCGTCCTCTGTAACGTCTTCTACGATCACCTCGGCTGGTTCCTGTCCGCGGTCCCCTCTGACGAGTTCGACGCGCGCATCTTCGTGCCGATTTACGGCGTCGCGCCCGGATCGAGTGGAGCGTTCGACCCTCGGGCGCCAAGCGCGCACGCACAGCTGGCGACGCTCCTATCTGTCCTCGCAATCGGCTCTGTTATGGATCCGCGTGTGGATTCCGCGGAGGCTCACGCCGTCGGAGAACGCTATTTCCGACTTGCCTGCGCGGCCATTCTCTCGGGGCGTACGCTCGATCGACCCACATTGGACGGACTCGAGGCGTTATGCATTATGAATAAGTTTTTATGCTTCACCGATCTTGATCCTCGGGTGACGACGTTTGGTTGGGTTCTGAATGGGATGGTGGTCAAGATGGCGCAAGCGGTATGACCACTCGTCCGATAAGGGCGTTTTGCAGTTAACTCAAACTCTGCTACAGATGGGACTCCACCATGATCCATCCAAGTTCAAGAACGTCAATCCTGCTGAGGCAGACCGTCGCCGTCGTCTGTTTGGAGAGCTCTACGCAATTGATGTAATTACTGCCCTCCATCTCACCAGGCCACCTTCCTTTTCGCACAGTCACACCGATGTTAAATTTTCTCGTCCTGAGAAGTTACCGTATTCTGAAGCATGTGAGTCAATTGAGCCGTTCATTGCTCCTAGATATACCAAGCTCACTGAACTGGGATTAAAGTCTATGCCGAAAAATATTTGTTTATGAATGAAGTGCTCAGCGTGGTAGAGGACGAGGCGTTTGGGACCTCGCCCCCAACCCATGCAACCGTAATGAAACTAGACGCCCTCATCCGCACACGTCCGACCCCACCCGCTCTGCAACTTTTGTCTTCGCCCCCGCCCGAAGCCAGTAAATCTGACATCGCATTCTGGGGGACCCCTCAAGCAACCTGCCAGCGCCATGCAACGCAAATCATTAAAGACGGTGTGACGATGATCCTCCACCGAGCCTACTTCTCTAAGGCCTTAAGCGATGCGCCGCAAGATCCTGTCTCTAGTCCATTCGGTGCATCTGTCACCGCCGAGTACCAAAGGTGACCGCACATCCTTAGCTAGTTGCTGGAAGTTGGCTGACTTTCGCCTTCAGTGCGATCAACGCTATCAAAATCATTCAGAGCCTACACGATCAGATGGGGAAAACTGTAGAGCGCGTCTGGTTTGTGTGGAAGGTGCTTTTCACGGCTGCCGTGACATTAGGTACTTTGGCAAACCAGAGTCCATCCATCGATCTTGCTCCAAGCGCACTTTCCCACGTGGATATTGCTCTCGACCTGTTTTCTCGTGTCAGGTCAGCCAGTGGACAAAACGCTGTGGTAGGTTCTGTTTCTTGAGTCATCACAAGGTTATGTCTAACCCATATTCCCAACAGTCGGTGATCCGCAGAGTCCGTGATGACGCTCGCAGTCAGCTCGCCCGTTTCAGGACCGAAAACGCTCTGGATGACGCATCGACGTACAGTTCTCCACAGATGGGCACTAGTTCACCTATGCCTATCAAGCGGCGCGACCCCTACTTCTCCGCGGCCTCCACGGCGCTGCTCTCCTTCGACGCTTCACCTCCTTACCGAGGGGGCTACGCGGATGCAATCAACTCAGCCCCTGTCCCTGCCCCCACTACACAATACGAGGTATCTGACGTAGACATCAGCACCCTGCTGCAAGGCATGCCTGCTCCGGCTCCATACACTTGGGATCCCACCCAGGTGCGCCAGCAAGCGCCGCTCTACTTTGGGGACTGGAATTTCTCTCAGAACAATTGGTGATTGGCATGTACGAACAATGCCACTCGCCACGCAAAAATAAGAACCCCTCTTCGAACCCTCGCTTCCATAACGTAACTGTTTTCCCGTAATGCGTAGTGCTCGTCTTCTCTTTTATGACTCCTTAATTTATTACTCTCGGTTCTACCCTACTGATTCACGTATTTTTTGCGTCTCGGATATATCTGTATTTTAGCCTCAGAGGCTTTGCCCTCCATTCATGTGTTGTTTCATGTGTCCTTACGTATCTGCGGATCACTGTATTAATAAGTTCTAGCCCGTGTATCTATCTACCCATTGTTTCAGGCCGAATCATATTTATTCTCGACGGCTCAATTGGCATACTAATCGTTTGCCTGGCTCCACTGTGCAAGGCTTGATTAAGGTGCAGAAGTCAACTTTCATGTGATAGTTGTACATGATATATGAAGCGGAAGAAGTTAGCTACTAGTTGCATCCGATACTTCGGACCGTGCTATGTGATAATACGATCATCACGAGTCCGCGTGCATTCTATAATTTCATGTTCCCGGAAACAGGTCCCTTTAGAAGGTCAGATTCACCGAAAAAAGTCTTCGAAGATTTTTCGGCACTTTGAGACGAGTCGTGGCTTCCATGTGCCTACTAGTCGAATGTGACTCTGAGTCATCAGAGTTCTTTTCAAGATTAGCAGTTCCTCTCACCCAGTCCTGACTCCTGACTCCTGAGACGCTATTAGTAAGAGTGAACGTCACAACGCGGGGTCTGGAAAGTAATTCCCTTCGGCTGTTACTTAATCAATTAATCATTGGCATTAGCCAACATACACTACTTATGTCTTACCGATCCGCGGATCTTTAAGCGCTCCGCGGAGGCCGATCACAATATTTACCTCTTCTGGGCTTCGGCTTTAGCAACCGTCAGTCAAGCTTTCCGCTAGTGTTCTGAGCTAGGAGAACAAAAGAACAGCAACGACAAACATAGATTTGACATAGTCATCAAACCAGAGAGATCGATTTATATGGCTGTAGTTTAATCGCCGTTTTGCAAACAGAAGACGATGGATTGCGCGTGTTTGACCTTAGAACTGAACGATTGCTCGGGCGGCATGACATCGTGATATGTAAGCTGAGAAGTTGACAAAGAATCATGCAATATTTTGTGTTCAAGAAATAAACTTTTGCGCTGGAAGCTACGACATATCCATATGCCATGGTCAAAGCTATGCTTGCTGTTAAGCATGCAAGACTGGTTTGGATCAGGAGAGACAATATATAAAATGGCTTTTTCGAATAATTGATAAGCGAAGTGGCACACTCATGAAATCCGAGTCTTTCAATAACCACTGAGTTTGGTGGAAATAGCCTTCGCAAGTGCACTTGAGATGTTGTAAGTAGCATAGAAAATACAGGGAGTTTGCTGACGTACTTGTGTACAGTAAAAACAGGGTGGAGTGAGTTAAGCCAGCTAATGAAATTATTTTTCAATCTCAGGTTACACGTGTTGATTGAATCTCGCAACTCACAAATAAGTAGACACGGGCGCGCATCCAGGAACCTGAGTTGTCGAACTTGGGGTTCCGTTGGCATAAGCATCACAACTAAAGTTCGGTCAGAAAAGGGGCACCAATACGCCGACAGGTAGCATACGTACTAGCCAGTGGCGTTCACAAAGCCAAACGTTTTGGCCTCATCGAGGTACGAGTTGAAGATGGGGCGAGTATCAAAAATGCTGACGCTGGTATCCTTGGAGTGCTTCTTCTGGAAGGCGAGAGCAGAAGATTGTAATTGCGCGTTATAATCAGCCAGGGAGGAGCGTATCAGTTTCACGCTGTCCGGGCCCTGTTGTATCATCAACGGGGAACGATCCGTGGGTGGAACTGTGAGGAAAAGAAAGTTGCGAGCGCCGGAGGCGTGAAGACTTTCAACCTAGGCAAGTCGTTGAGGCCAGTTTTTTCTCATCGAAAGTGAAAATGCCTACTTGTCCAAAAAGGCGCGTCATCAAAGTTTTGTGGAATTCACTTTGCGTAACGTTGGTCTGCACCAAAGTTAATTCCTATTCGAGCCGCATTGAAGGTGTGATGCCATCCTTACCCAATAAAATGAATTTCCGACGTCATTGATGCCAATCCAAAAAGCAAACAGGGAGTCTTTACTCGACCAGGAAGCAGTGCTCGGCTTTGGCGCAAGATATTTTTGGAATAGAGACACCTGTGTCACGATACTTTGGACGGTGGGTAAGTATGGAGTGACAAGATTGGAATCAACTTCGCAATGACGGTGATTAGTAAACGCAACAGAAGTGGCTTAATGAAGGATTCGACGTACTGGTTGCTCCTCCGTATGCTAGATTGAAAACCTTCGTGGTATTCACATTGTATGTGCTACGAAGGTACCCAACCCAGTTGGGCCCGTTTGAACTTGTCCAACCGGCTGTTTTCAGCTTTTATAAGCAATTTTAATCCAAAAGGCGTCGTATAAGTACACTTACGGGTTGGAGAATCGATGCCGGCAGAAATATTGTAGCCTTCAGTCGTATAAGAGTCTCCAAACACAAATAGATTTTTCGTATCTTTCCAAGCCAAACCTTGAGCTGAAACGGCACAAGAGGCAGAAATGAGAGCAAAAAGACCAGTTCGAAGAGCAACCATGTCGGCGGTTGTTGTTGGACTTTGGACGACTTCGAGAGGGGGAATAAAGATCACGTAGGCTACTTATACTCGAAGGTAATGTCTCGCAAGATTTGATCTTTTCACAGTCGCGTGGTCACATTTACGCCCTTCGACCGGCAGTATTTCTGCAGGAAACTCGGTCGGGACCGTCCAGCACATCTATACAGCGGTAGATTTTCGGCCCAAAGGACACTGAAGTTCCAGCGGTCCGGACGGAGACGTCCCTTCCGGCATGACCTTGGGCACCTTCGCTGCGAGAGAAGCCCCGTCATGCATAGAGTAGAGACAAATATACATTCGTCGTGATGAAAAGCACAAGGAGCCAGCTGAGGTTACGTGTTTCCGATATTCCGAGTGCCCGACGATGGAGGAAAGCAACAAGGCAGGTTCGAGGCAGGTTCCAGTTTCTTGTTCCCACGGGCGCCTATGCCTAGCCCCCACACAGCCGGGGTCATATGCGTGTGATACAGCCTGGTGGCCGAGGTGACAGAGAACCAGGGGTTCCGCAGACCGCACGTTCTCCTTCACTCATAGTCATGATCTCCGTGGGCAACTTTCTCTGAATAACGCTTCTGTCTATTGCTGAACTCGGGTTGAGCTCTTCAGGCCTTTTTCATTTTCAATCAAAAGGGCGAGGTATGGAGTAGTTTGCGAGGATGAATGTTGCACGTGTAGTAATACGCAAGGATAGGTCCTCATCTCGCGGCTGTACCGGACAGATCTCAAGTACGCCCCCCACTCCAAAGAACGAAATGATACTGATGGGACGTTGTAAAATAGACGGTCAAGCGCGGAGGTATTCCGTATCCAGGTCGTTTCAAACACGGACGTGAAGTCGCCCATAATCACTCTTGGTTCCACCTCATTCTTCCACGTTCGCGTCAACAATATCTACCTCGTTGCCGTCACCAAGTGCGTATTGGTTATGAGAATAACTCGACTACACATTTGACTCGACTCACGCAGGAACAACGCAAATGCCGCACTCGTCTTCGAGTATTTGTACAGGTTCAACACGATCGCGAAGTCGTATTTTGGGAAGGTCGACGAAGAAAGCGTCAAAAACAACTTTGTTCTGATTTATGAGCTTATAGATGGTGCGCCACCTGGAGTGGTTTTGACTTTTTTTTGTCACCTAAAAACGAAGTAGAAATCCTCGACTTTGGTTACCCTCAAAACAGCGAGATTGACACTCTCAAATCCTACATCACTACCGAGAGTGTCGTATCATCAAGTATCGATGCTGTAAGATTATCGTTTCACTGCTTTTTGACTGTATCTTACCATCCACTAGGCGGAGTCATCCAAAATTACTGTTCAGGCTACGGGGACAACAAGCTGGAGGAGAGGGGATGTCAAGTACAAGAAAAATGAGGCGTTTGTGGACGTCATTGAGACAGTCAACTTGAGCATGTCCGCAAAAGGTCAGCCTCGTAGACTACGTTGGCGCTTGTATACCTATGCTCATGATGTTTGCATAGGTTCAATCCTTCGGGCAGACGTAGACGGCCATATCATGATGCGCGCTTACCTCTCAGGTACTCCAGAGTGCAAGTTTGGTCTTAACGATAAGCTCGTTATCGACCGTGGCAAAGGGGCTGGTGGCGCGTCGGGCGGAGGCGGTGGAGGAGATGCCGTTGAACTGGACGACTGCCGCTTTCACCAGTGCGTACGGTTGACGGAGTTCGACACCAGTCGGACTATCTCGTTTGTACCGCCTGATGGAGAATTTGAACTCATGAAGTTTGTGAATACCACAATAGGAGACAAACAGCCAAACTGACCTATTTTCGCCTTCTAGATACCGAGCGACTTCCAACGTGAAGCTTCCTCTCAAGGTCGTGCCGACCGTAACCGAACTCGGGACCACTCAGGTTTCCTACACCGTCACCGTCAAAGCCTCGTTTGGTCCCAAGCTATCTGCCACAAACGTCGTTCTTCGTATCCCAGTCCCTCTGAATGCAACAGAAGTGGACTGTAAGTCTCCTGCTGGCAAGGCGAAGTATGTACCAGCGGAGAATGTCGTCGTTTGGAAGTGCGTCCCTCTATTCTCTCTCAGATTCAAGCCATTGACCTTGCATTGCGGCTAGGATTGCTCGTTTGCAAGGCGGTCAAGAGCATACGCTGAGTGGCCTTGCTCAGCTGACCAGCACGACGACGCGACAGGCATGGAACCGGCCTCCAATCGACGTCGACTTTGAGGTATTGATGTTCACCGCATCTGGGCTCATAGTCCGTTTCCTCAAGGTCTTCGAACAAAGCGGGTATAATTCTGTGAAGTGGGTACGGTATCTGACGAAAGCAAACGGCTCGTATCAAATTCGGGTACGCTCAACTATACTCATATGTACTGCAACTAGCTAACATCTTTTCTCAGTTTTAGAACTTCACGCGGGCTGTTTCTTACATATACTCGGGTGGTGGATCTACAATGCTTATCACTGGCAATCGTTCATGGAATATATTTTCAATACATATATGAAGAGTGCTGCAATTATACGCTTTATTATACCATCTGCACAAAGACCACTGGCAGGAGAGCCGTGTCACGATTATTGAGCACCAACAATTGTTCCGCTCCCAAGACATCTTTCTCCATCCCACAATGCTGCGATCTGTCCTGGTGCAACTGCTTTTTGCGGCTCATTCGGCACGATGTTGACAGACCATTCTCCGTCCATCCCGATCGTGGCGCTAACGACGCAAGGCACGTCTCGCATCCGGTGTCTAAATTGCAATCGCGCAGAAAAGGGCTCAGTCGAAGGCGGTTTGCCGTGGATCCAAGTAAAACGAGTCGTTTGGATCTCGGAGGCGTA
>JAZHGK010005826.1:0-61117 GCA_037855215.1 Waitea zeae
GGGGGGGGGGGGAAGGGACAAATGAAATGAGCTCAACAGTTGCTCCGTCGCCTCGCTCTTGCCTCCCGCCTCGTTCCTCCCTACCCTCCACCCACCCCCCACCCTCCCGACGCATTCCATGGACGCCCGCTGCCAACGTTCATATTGATCCTTTTCATCCCGTACCTCTCTCTCTCGCTCTCATCAAACGCACACGAATATCACGAACGACTCGAAGACACACATACCCGCACACGCGCACAGCAAGACAGCCCCGAACACGCACGCTTCCGACAATTCACACGCGCCGGGCGTAGCCGCTCCATGGCGCAGCACGCCAGCACCAGCACCCAGAGTTCTCACCGAAGGCCCTCGACATCACCCCAGCAAGCGTCGAAGCCGTTTGTGAGAGTGAACGGCGCCCGGGCCTCTCTCCAGGCAGCCTTTGCTTCCGAGCAGGCTCAGCCCTCCGGTGACAGCGCCCGTGTCTCGAGCCCCTCTGCCACTCACACTTCATCTCGGCGCGCCAATCGCCTGCAGAGATGGGTGCAGGAGCAGGCCAACCTCGGGGACGAACACGATCCACGCGTCCCGTCGTCCGCTCCCCCTCACGGGACACGCCCTAACGCGTACTTGGCTTACCCCCACCTGAACACCAGCAGCAGTTCGAGCAGCAACGCCCGCCCGAGAGATTCCGACGCCAACAGCGCGAACAGCTTCGTGATCGTGGAGAACGGGGAAAGGGTTATTAACTTGGGAGAGGTAGATACCATCAGTTTCAATTTGTCGGATAGCCTTTTTTTTTTTGTCTGACCGAATGTCACCGCTCCTCAATTAAAAGGAAAGTCGTGCCGCTCCCAGAGCAACAGCCTCAACACCGTCGTCCACCATGAGCGGGGAGCCAGCCAAGCACAAGCACCGAAGTTTCAACATTCTCCGTTCTCGCGCGCTCAGCTTTGCTCCTCGCAGTCTCTCTCGAGCGCCTGTCGTGACCGCGTCCATAAGCATCCACACTCCAGACAGGACTCCGTCGCCAAGCCCGACCGATACCCGACCGACGATGCCTATACCCTCATCTCAGCCATCCTCCTCACGATTTCTCAAGCCGTTTGCCATCAACCGCCGGGGCAGGGGCAGCGAACCCAGCACACCAGGCTCGGTATCCCCCGCCGGTGACAGTCGTTCTTCCTTCTTCTCTCCTTCCAACACAGGCCCTAGCAGTCGGGGCTCACTCGAGGGGAGCAGCAACCCATCTCTGCCGCCGACGCCACCAAACGCAACACTTTATAAACGCAAGGGACCCAGCCTCACGTCCGTTCCTCAATCTCCGGGCAGCGATACGAGGACCTTAATTACGAACAAGGCCCCTGACACCCCTCCGACAGTACGCGACTCTACCATCACTCGCTCATCGAGGCCAAGCATCCTCGCCGCCTTTCCAACCCCTCCTCAATCTACCTATTTAGTACAAACACCTCCCTCAGAATCTCGGATAATGTCCGGGCGAGCGTCATATGGTGCTTCTGAGGCCCCGCCACGACCGAGTACTTCCTCACAATGTACGATGTCAACCGCGCCCTCCGGACTGTCCAGTAGTGCGACCGTGCTTTCGGCAGGCTCTATCGGCACTATCGGCACGCTTCCAACCGTCGCCTCCGGTAGCTCCACCTCGAGCAACGCTGACGAGGTGACTCGCTCTCGAACGCCGAGGCGAAGCAGGCAGCTGGCCAAACCGCCCTCACTCTGGACACTGCCCACTAACGCCAGCCATATGCACGACCAACCGGGCTGCACGACCACACTCGCCCGGGCCGCTTCGCCGGTGCGCATCCCGATCGCACCCCGTGGCATCCAACTAGGAGTCGGCAATGAGGACGGCAGCGTCCGAATCATCAAGCCTCCCAGCCGCCGACGCTCCAACCGGCGCACGCTCGTCATCTCTGGCGTCGCGCCGGGCGACGCCACGAAGGAGGCCGGCGTGCGGCGGTGGTGCGAAACGTTTGGCGAGCTGAGCTCCATGTCCCGGGCCGACAACGGCGACTTGTACATCCAGTTCAAGAGCGCGGAGGTCGCGGAGACGGTGTGCCGCATCCGCGCGCGGGTCACCATCACGGGTGTGGGCAGTGTGTCCCTGTCGTGGTTCAAAGGGAGGGGGCCATGAGGGCGCTGTTCAGTACGCCCACTTTGCCCGTACTGTACCGAGGTATGTCGTTTCGTGTCTTTGAAAGACGCTGAGCGCCGGCTGACGCCGGCAATCATGGTTAGTGTACGAAATTTACGCCCAAAATTTGCAACGCATTACGATACCCTGGCGGACCCGCCGTGCGCTCACATATGCAACTTCCCTGGGTCTACCCCCGGTCATACTTACTCTTCGCACGACAGTACGCCCGCTTTCTCGTACCTTGGTCGCATTATTCATGCTCATCAACCGACAAGCCTAGTCTTTACGAAACTCTGCATATGCGACGCATCATCATTTGCATTTCTTCTTGCATCTCTTCACGCTGTATCCTTGTGCTTCTTGACAACCTAATGACTACCACAACCCTACGCCACCTACTTTGCGGACGTTGCGCATACCCTTTCCATTCCATGTTGACCTTTCACTCTTTATTTTCTTTCCTCACCTAACCTCCACATTCGTTGTATTATTTTTTTATTCACCCATCATCAACTTGCATGAAACCTCTAGAGTACTAAGCACCCAATTTTAATCATTCAGCATCAGCCTCCATATCGTTACCAGTGTTTCACATCTGATCAACGTAGGTCCACGATCGACATATTCTCCCTACTCAGCAACATTGCGCGACAGAAAGCCGACGTTGTCCCCCCTTCTCGTCTCCTTCTCTTCTCTTCTCTGGTCAAGGTCAGTGTCAGATCGTCAGAAGAAGTCAGCGAAATAAACACATGTCAGTCACGTGAGCGTGTGATCTATCCGCTTTGGGTGAACTCGGGGCCTTTCTTCTGTCAGCTGCCAGTCTGTTTTGCCCACCTTCTCAGGTTTCGTCGGCGCATCCACACCAACTCTGGTTAATTTTTGCAAAGGGGAAGCGTAAATACGCTGTAATCAATATTTGATAGTATGTTTGGATTCTTGAGCGCTCTGGCTTATCCAACTCTCGTTGGAATATCGCCAAGCGAAAAAGCTGGTACTGGCGTCACAGAATGATGGGCGCACGCGCTCGATGCTTACGGCTGTGGCGTGGTGCCGTGACGTACTGCCTTCTTCCCTGTATCGCAAGGGGTGACAGGAAGTTGTGATTGTGCAGCGCGAATGTGTTCTAGAAGGGCTCCATGTATATAACGGCTCTCAACTGCAACGTGCTACCAGCAACCTCGCCTATCCTCGATTCACACACACACACACTTATCTTCTCGGCTTTCCCTCAATTTTCTTTCTCTCACATCCCTACGACCACCACCGACTGACACCGAGAAAAAAAAAACAATGACCTCGTCATTCAACGAGCCCCCGCCATTGGTCTTGGTCGAAGGCTTCCTCTCTGCTGGCGGCGATATCGTCTGGGGCGATTTTTCGCGTTACATGAACGACTTTGGTCGCAATGCCAACTTTGGGCGAAGGAGGGGCATCTTTGTCAGGTACGAGCCATGCAACACAGTTATTCATGCCTGGCTGACGATGCGGAAACACAACGCAGCATTGGACCCGTCAGCTCTTGTAAGTCCACGTGTGTGATTACCCAAACGTATCCGTCTTGAACACAGGCACAGTGCACGATCGAGCATGTGAACTCTTCTACGCTCTCAAAGGCGGTCAAGGTAGCTATCTCGCTCCATTCGTCATGCCTTTGTGGCTGATTAACCTGAAATAGTCAACTACGGCAAAGCGCACGCCAAGCAAAACAACCACGAGCAATTTGGGCGCTCACACATCAAGGGTCTCTACCCTGGGTGGTCTGCCTCTCAACCTCTACATTTCCTCGGCCATTCGATGGTAGGCCACATGATTGTTTTGTACACACAGCGGATTGCTGAGCATTTTCCAGGGGGGTCCCACACTGATCAAGTTGCAACATCTACTCCAGACCGGCTTCTTCGGGCCTGAGTATGGGCCAGATATGATTTTGTCTCTTAATTCAGGTATGTTCTGCGTTTATTTGGCGTGTGATTGTGCCACATGGCGCTAACCATACCGAACAGTACAATCGCCCTTCCGCGGATCGCCTGTGGTCCACGCATTAGGCTACTATACCCCTGGCGTACCAAACGCTCCCAAGTTGACTGTTGGGTCCCTTATCGAGAACTCTGCGCACATCCTCGCTTATCTGGCCCCAGCGATCCCCATCCAGGCGTTGGATATGCACGCGGACGCGCGCAAACTCTCATTCACCGAATGTTCGTTTGGCGATCTCTTAAAGCAGCTTCAGCATTCCGATTGGGCGCGGGGTAAGGATGTTGGGCCATACGATGCGTCTTTACAAGCCGCAGACGAGCGTGAGTTGGTCGGTGAAGGCGCCCCCCACCCGCGCACGTTCTACCGTAGTTGGTCGTCCTCAATAGTGAGTTAACACTTGCACAGACTGGCTTATCACTAACGAATGTGTTAGACCACACGTCAATCTGTCTATACTGGCAAGCACAGGCCAACATACGATATGTTGCTCAACCCTCCACTCTTTTACACGTCTCAATTCATCGGATCCTTCGACTACAACTCTATCAAACCCGCGCCTAATGTCGTTCGAGACCCAACAGCCAACACAGACGATCAGCTCAGTAGTGTTGTTGAGGATTTGGGAGAGCAATATTATGCCAATGATGGAGTGATCCCCGCGTTTTCTCAATGGCATCCATTCCACTGCAGGCAAGCTTCGCACAGCATTTTCCTTAATCAAACTGTAGTGGCATTTACTCACAAAACGTTCCCAGTTCGATACGCTGCCACCATTTTGCTGGTACCGGGATCCGTCCAGACGGCCAACCCGGACCCGCTGCACCTGGCGAAGGTCACTCGATCGAACCAGGAATGTGGTACGTGCATGCCGTCCAAGGGGTAAGTCATGTGGGGATGGCGCCCCTCTGGTTCGGTAGTTCAAAGCAGAAGACGTTCTGGCGTGAGATGGGCGAGTGGTTGCGGGCCGTCGACGAACATGCACCTGAGGTTCGCGGCTATGCCATTAAGGCATCCGCGCAACCGACGGACGTGCAGACTGTCAAGATTACTAACCCTAGCGGGAAACCGGCCTTGGTGGCGAGCTACGCATAGATTTGGCGAGCGGTCTCATGAACTACTCCCACGACATACACACGACGCCACATGATTGTATTTTTACCACCGTTTTAGTATATACCAGTAGACAGGACAGCTTGTGGTTGCGTTAATTTGTACACATATAAATTGCAAAACACTTTTTTGGATTACACGACTGAGTCGGGGTGGGGGGCTTAGTAGTATAGTACACAACCACCACAGTGGCCTGGGGCCGTGCCATTTGCGACGATTTAAACAATTTATCCCTATCAATGTTTATTAGCGCTGATTGCGCAGCAAACTCGGCCGATTCAATTGTTCAACTTTAAATACAGACAAAATTTCCACTGCCTTGGCAACACAGAAGCTTGGAAGGAAAGTAAGCCAATCCTAGGAACAGTTTCTAAGAAATATACTTCGCTATTTGGATAGAATTGAATTTTGAAGTCTCTCATGTCCTATGTCAAATTATTACGTAATCGCGGATACTCGAAACTGGCCCGTAGCACTTCGGCGCTTGCGGCCGATATCCATAGAATCAAGGATGACTAACCTGGATCATTTCTTCCGCCATAATATCATGTTCCCACATGCCTCCACTACCGCAACGTCATTTTTCCCATTCTCTCGCTTTATTTTACTGTCATGACTATTCCTAACACCACTTTTGTGGTCCGTGCAGTCGAGCCAACTTGTTTGCATGGGCAGACTTACTATAAGCCTCGTTGGGCGGAGCTCTATCTCTCATTCGCGGTCGGGAATAACCTTCAATACCAATCACTCTCAGCTTGCTCAGTTCGTATTTTGATAGGTGGACACAGCTATCGTAGTTCCTGGGGCCGTTGATATACCAAGGCTACGGAATGCTGTAGCTCATGCACTTTCGATGTATCCTCTCTACGCCGGAAGAGTTGAGAAGGATCATGCAGACACAAAGGACGTACAATGGCTGGTCAGTGGGATAAGGACATAAATAACCAAATTCACTACTTATTCCAAAGTTTAGATACGACTTGATAACAGTGGCGCAACATTTCACATTATTGACTGCAATGATGAAGTTGTGGTGCCCACTAGCACAGTCGTACAGGCTCCTTTCAAGCTCTCATGCAAAGTGGACCACACACAACATTACTCAGGAACTTCCGACGAACCCTTGCTGCGAGTCACAGTAACGACGTTTAGTAAGGCCAACAAGACTGCAATAGCATTTTCAGCAGCTCATGTCGCTGGTAAACGTGGTTCATTACTATTGTATTCACGGTACTAACTGGCCTTTCAGGGGATGGTTGGATGGTGTACGCATTTATGCGTACTGTCTCAGACAAGTACCTTGATCCAGATATGCCAGGAATTGAGATATCCTACCAAACACCGATATTTTCGGACATTTCTCCTATAACAGTCGCCCAGGTTCAGACGCTCTGGCTAGAAAGGCCATATTTGATTGGAACGACGCCTACTCATCTCGATCCTACAAAATCGACGCCAGCAGTCCGTATCGACTTCCGTTTAACTGCTGAGCAACTCTCAGACTTGAAGAAAGGCCTTTTAGATTCTTCTTCCAGAAAAGACGATGTACACGCCGTCCGGATCTCGACCCAGGACGCTCTGGTAGCGTTGATAGCTACTTGTATCACGCGTGCGGATAGTGCCGCTCCGCCTATACGAGTAATTTCCAATACTTTCAATGTAAGCTTTCTTATCCTTCGAGTAGAGCAAAAGAAACTAATTCCTAGACATCTAGCACCGTGGAGTTTCTCCATTGCTTCCAAATGCGGCAGGAAATGCTTTGATTCAGCCTATTGCTGAAATCGGAGAAAATGACGATCCTCTTGATGTTTACGCGCTCGCCGTAGCAGTGCGCCAATCTCTAATACACATTCGAGATCCGGCGGTTGCGACTGCAAACGTGATTGCAAGTGGCATCAAGTTCAAAGCTGCGGCAGATATGTCACACGGAATGGACTTTTCCCCGGGCCCTGGTCAAATGTTTGTGAATTCAACTCGCCCGTGAGTAATCCGACAGGTGGACTATGATATCACGATTAACGAGCACACTATCAGTTTTGACTGGACATCGGCCCACTTTGGCTATCCTGGCCGTGCTTGTTTTTATCATACTGTGCTTAATGCTCCTCGGTCAGCCCCATTGTCTCAGCGAACGATGACAATACTGACGAATATTCAGATATGTCAAAATATTTACACCAAATCCAACTCCCGTGCCAGATGGATCATGGAGAAGCAATGCTGGCGCGGCAGAGGTTGTATTCTACCTTGAGCCTCATAACGTCAAGCCCTTCAAACATATTTTTGAAGAAAGGCTTCTCGAGTTCGGTGTTGGTGGAGGTGCTGATTTTGTTTTGTGAACACACGCCAATGGTGCTTTCGTTCCTTTCTGGCACCCTAGTAGGACGAGTCGGACTTTTTCTTGGCCAGCGTTTGTTCGTGATGTGTGTATTGACGAAGCAGAAACAAGGCTATGAATTACCAACAGATACAAAAACAAACAGTGGACGGTTATAGCAGAATGACAATGGTTATGAAGATATACTGGCAATATCACTGTCGGAAGTCAATCCCTTCTCAATGGGATTCTTTGTGACAACAGTGGTCTTGTCCTTCTCGTCAATCGAAGTTGTTGGCTCAGATGTATGCGTAGGCGTTGGTGCAGAAACGGATACAACTGGAGGAGTGGTCACAGGAGTATTTGCACCCGTGGATGGTTTGATCCCCGCAAGCTGCCATGCAGGTATCGATGGCCTGGCAAGAGCAGGTGCAGGAGATGCGGGAGATGCGGGAAGAGGGGTTCCACGACTAAGCAGAAGCGCTTTGAGTGACTTAAGCTCCTGTTGTAGTTCTGCAAGGGATTGATTTTGGCTCTCCTTATTCTTTTCGATCATCTATGAACAGGTGTAAGCCTCTGCTCAGTCGTAAAACGGCTGGATTACTCAAACTTACTTTTGGTAGCATCTCCCGTACGTTATCAACCTCAGCTCTGATTTCTCTCATCTCATCCCTGGTCTTTGACTCGCCATCGCGCATCTCTTGCACAGCTTCGCGAACCTCCTTTGTAGCGGCATCGACTGCGGTAGCCTGAGCGTCTACAGCGGCGCGCACCGCAGTTGTTTCCGCCTGAATTTCGCGCAGAAGTTTTTCCGCTTGGTCAAACTGTGCAGTCAACGCATCTTTATCAGCTTCATATGCAGTTTGAGTAGGTGGTTGCAAGTGAGGAAGAAGGTATTTCTGTTGGCAAGGTCCATGCGAAATAATCAAAATGGTCCAGTGATGTGTGCCGAAAGTTGGGGGAGAGGTTGTTGGATTCAGCTACAACGAGACACCCTGATGCAAAGAGGACAACATACGCGTGCAGCAGCAACAGCACCAGACACGATAGTTCCGGATATCACGGCTGTAATCTGGTGATGGTGTTGGCATTTGAGAACAAGTGACGTAAAAGGTTGAAAATCATGCGTACAAAAAGGTCTCTCCAGTCCCAGCCAGGCTCGTGCGGAGCATAATATGGATTCGGAGAGTATGGCGTGGCGTAAGCCGGCTGTTGTTGTCCTCGTAGTAGAGCTGCCTGGCGGAGCGCATCGTCTATTTCTGTGCTGTTTAATCCTTTAGCTTCCAGGAATTGAATTCGTTGAGCCAGTGGAGAGGCTTGGGTCTGCAGGCGGCATCAGAACAGTGAAACTCGTACAGTTTAGTGTGCTTGCCTTTGGGTCGGCAAGAAATGTCACTGCATTACGGATAAGCTCATGGCGGTCAGACATCTTGGTGAGGGTCTTGGAAAGAGAGGGACGGCGTTGAGTCGTGTTGGTGTGGGGGCGCCTAATGCGGAGGACATATATAGACCCCGGTAAACCGGTCGAAAGCTTGATGAATAGCCGGAAATCAAGCTCTTAACGAAGGAAAATTGTATTTTTACAACACATGTTAGATTTATAGTCAGAAGTTAACACGTTGCAGGAAACACAAAGACTATACAATAATATAACGAAGGAAGGATAACCCCACATACTTTATACTCTCACACTCGAATAGCCTGTACCTATCCGACCATAAGGTTTCGGCGAGGGCGGCAAGAATCGGGATTCACGTGATGCTCTTTGAAGTTTGGACGGAGGCGACCAACGCTTCTGGCGACCTTCCACACCTCCGCCCTGACCACACCTCCCTCTACTAAAATGTTCCGCACTTCATTGGCAGCACCGAGGGCCGTTACACGCCGCCTTTACACCACAAGGGGTGCGTAAAAATTGCTTCAGATTAGAACCATACTGAAAGCACGTATGATCTCCAGCTTCTGTTATCAAGCCCGCGGCTTTCTCATGCGCCCGCATCGCGACGCGTAGCTTTGCCCCAGTGGTAGCAACCCCATCTCGTCTCACCGGCAACTTCAGTAAGTTCATCTCTATTGCAACGCATTGTTTGGTCTGATAATGGGCTCATAGTCATTCACCGTGGATATGCGGAGGCCGCGTCGGGGAAGTTTGATCGCTCCAAGCCCCACATGAATATTGGTACCATTGGTAAGTGCAAATGCGCCGTAAACAAGTGGATATATCTTACAGAATAATTGTCTGATTTCAGGACATGTTGACCATGGCAAGACCACGCTTACTGCAGCTATTACTAAGGTCCTCTCTGAGGAGGGCGGTGCGAAGTTCACTGGCTATGACCAGATCGACCGTGCTCCCGAAGAAAAGGCTCGTGGCATTACTATCAACTCGGCACACGTCGAGTACCAGTCAAAAACTCGCCACTACGGTCATATTGACTGTCCAGGACACGCCGATTGTGAGAGGCTTTGGTTGATTCTTATTGTTTTGCCACTCACGACTGGGCGTAGATATCAAAAACATGATTACTGGCGCCGCACAGATGGATGGCGCCATCATCGTCGTATCTGCGACCGATGGTCAGATGCCTCAGACTCGCGAGCACTTGCTCCTCGCTCGTCAGGTTGGCATCAAGCGCCTCGTTGTCTTCATTAACAAGGTCGATATGATTGATGACAAGGAGATGCTCGAGCTTGTTGAAATGGAGATGCGTGATTTGCTCACCACTTACAACTTTGAGGGTGACGAAACACCCATTATTATGGGTTCTGCCCTCGCCGCTCTCGACGGTCGTGACCCAGAAATCGGTGCCAACAAGATCAAGGAGCTTATTGAGGCTTGCGATACCTGGCTTGAGGTCCCCCCTCGTGATCTCGACAAACCTTTCCTCCTCCCTATTGAGGACGTCTTCTCCATCTCTGGTCGTGGTACCGTTGCAACCGGCCGCTGCGAGCGTGGCATTGCGAACAAGAACAGTGAAGTTGAGATCATTGGCCTGGGTGCACATCTCAAGACGACGCTCACTGGCATTGAGATGTTCCATAAAGAACTCGACCGTGCTGAGGCTGGTGATAACATGGGTGCCCTTCTTCGTGGCATCAAGCGCGAGCAGATTAAACGCGGCATGGTAATCATTGCGCCCGGCTCGATGAAGGCCGTGAAACGCTTCCAAGCACAGATCTACGTGCTCACCAAGGATGAAGGTGGCCGTTACACGCCGTTCATGACCAACTACCGCCCACAGATCTACCTCCGTACCGCGGACATTACCACTTCTCTCGCGTGGCCTGCAGGCACGGTCGATCCCGCCGAGGCGGCAGACAAGATGATTATGCCGGGCGACAATATTGAACTCGAGCTTGACCTTCACACCGATGTTGCTGCTGATGTCGGAACTCGTTTCACACTTCGTGAGGGTAACAAGACCAGTAAGTTGTGTTTTAAAGGGCATGACAGGCTATCGCTAATCTCGCCCACCTTGCTTAGTTGGTACTGGTATTATTACCAAGGTCCTTGAGCACGCATAAGATAGGTGTTTTAGAGAGTCGATCGGCTTTTTTTTAGTATAATCATTGCATGTCATTTTTACTGTATACACCGCATCCCCGCTCTGCATTGCTAAGCATTACTTCAGTCTGCGTTATTTGCGTGAGTGGAACCGGGGTGGCTCCCTCAAATTTTTGCATGCCTTTTTGACGTAACAACAAAAATGAGCATGTTATCGTGAACCGAACGGCGTTCCGCACGCGGGGGCCAAGCTCCGGAACCACTAGGCTACCACTTTCCAAGTTCCAGCCACCGACGTCCACCGCCCCGCCGCTATCTCTACCACGTCCTAGAACATGTTCTCAGTCTTGCGCCAGACAGCACGCTCTGCAAGCGCCCTTCGCGCCACCTGCCGTGCGCCAGCAATGGCGCCGCGCTGGTCTGGGTCCGTTCGCACGCTCGTCAGTACGTCAAAATGGATCCACGCGATTCAGAAGATGATCCTAATGAACGAATACATTATTACAGCTCACAAATTCACAAAGGATCACGAGCTTGTTAAATTTGACGACGAGCTAGGTATTGGAACTGTGACCATCACAGAGTATGCACAGAAGAGCCTAGGCGATGTTGTATATATCGAGCTACCGTCTGTCGGCACTGAGGTCAAGAAGGGCGGTGAGTATTTCGTCACAAGAGCTTTCTTACTTGCCATCCGAAAAGCTGATTCACCCTTGCTTACGTCTCGTAGACCAGATCGGTGCGGTAGAGAGTGTAAAGGCAGCGTCTGACATTGTGAGTGACACTGAAGTCCATAGTTTCACGCAGATGTTGAACATCGTATTCATGTATTTTTTTTATTCAGTACGCCCCGGTATCTGGTGTCATCGAGGCCATTAATGAGGACCTCACCGACCAGCCTGGCTTACTCAACAAGTCTCCTCAGGATAAGGGTCTGTCCTCATGCGTCTAACCATATTGTTTATCAACAGCACCACTGACGCATATACTCTTCTTCCAGGCTGGCTCTGCAAGATCAAGGTCGCTGATTCGGCTGAGGTACATCACTAGCAAATTGTTTGCAACCAACTGACTTGATGTCAATTTCCTTTCTGCAGCTCGAGGAATTATTGAACGCGGATGCATACAAGGCGCACTGCGAGTCATGATATATCCAAAAGAGGGGCAAAAAGTGGCTTCAACGCCATCCATTTTGCCTCGGTTCGAGAGGGCTTCGGGGGCGCGATTTGACCTATAGAGCTCTATATCACTGGGGCCATTAATAGAGGTTCCTTGTTACTTTCAACAGTGCTGCCAAGTGTTTGAAAGCTTATCCACCCTCTGTTTCGAACGCAAGTAGCTGCACGGAGTGATTACGATGTAGCATACGAGTGTACATATGGTGTGCTGGAAGCTTATGATGATGACTGCTTCTCGTACTTGGGCAATTCGCCACGAGCCTCCATACGTTCTTTCGCTTCCTTGAGGGCCCAGGATTGAATGCTGAGCATTGGAAGAAGATCAAATTAGTTAATCCAGAAAAATGACAGGACCGTCACGTACCTGCTATCGGGCTTGTAGTAGAGCAGAACGGCAGTGAGACCCATCGTGCCAAACATGCCAATATACCAAACATTCTCCCAATCCTCTTTCACACGCTTCTGCCCCGCTGGCAGCGGCTAAAATCCCATGATAGCAACACAAAAAGCGAAAGTAAATGGAGGAGACCGGAAAGGGTGGAATGTCAGCACAAGTCCAGGAAGCTCGAAATGCGACAAAGAGAGAACGCACAGGCTCGGAGAAAAGCAATCCAGATGGTTCATTGTACTGCGGAGCACCGTGTGAGGCAAAGCGGTGCTGTGTTAGGCGAGAAGAGAGACGGGCGGTGCGCAGAACGCGCAGTGGTGTTGTTGGAGGCATCGGGGGTCGGAAGGCGGGAGGGAGAGAACGGTTTCGGGACTTGCCGGTCCTCCCTCTACATCTCGAGTCTTGAAGTGGCACTCAATTTCATGCCAGCCCTACTCGCTTTTGATCGTAAGCCCACATTGAAACAACTCGGGCAAAAAAAGATCATATCCGAGAGATTTTCTTGTTGTACATATACAGCAACATTCCTAATTTAAGTGGACGCTGTTGAGAGTGTGCTGAGCACTATTCTGGTACATGTCGTACTATCAGGAGGTGCTAGTCCTAGTTTTGATAGTTCTTTTGTCGAGTTTTCCGAGTATTTTTGTAGAAATAAAACATAAGCTGATGGCCAGTAATGTTAGGCTTACAGCTAATGGCACCAGTGCAGTGGGCGTTTTCAGTTGTATGTATCAGCGTCTGATGCTTTTGCATATATTACAGATTCGTTTCTCCGGCGGCCGTATACATACTTTAGTAACAACCACATGCTAATACAACAATTATATCACAGCTTATGTTGTGTGCTGCGCACATAGAATCTGAGGTATTTGTCCATGCAGCCAAGTGCGCAGCTCATCGGAAGCGGTGCGGCTGTGCTGTCATGGGGTTCGAGCTCCGTCAGAGGCTCAGAGATAGGTTAAAAACGACGTCACTGGCTACTTCCCCTTCACAACAGTACCAAGTCTCACTCTCCCAACACCTACCACCTTCCCATAACCTCACCATCAGAATGCCGCTCCCAAGTTTCGTATCGTCGCTCGCTGGCAAAGCTCAAAACTTTGCCCAGAACACTCCTCTCGCCGGCCATCTCCCGGGTAGTCACCAGACCCACACTGAGGCCCAGGAGGGACCTAGCGCGAACCAGGCTGCCGCACAAGGAGGATACTCCGCCAAGGGCAACCACGCACTTGGTGTGCTTCAGCACCAGCTCCGCCAATTCGGCCAGCAATACGCGTACGTAGATCCCTGTTGGATATGACGATGATTACTCTAACTATCTAAACAGATCTACATCTCCTGTGCAGAAAATCATCACAACGAGCAAAGGTGTTTCCATTGACTACGACAGTGTTGGCCGGGATGCCAAGGCACAAAGCAAGGAACTCTACACATGGGGTCAAGATGAAGACGAGGACATCAAAGATGGTACGTGAAGCGGGTGCACTGAAAGATTGTGCAATCTCTTAACTGTATCGTATAAAGTGACCGATCGCCTGGCGTTCATGAATTACGTTCACGGATCACTTGCTTCGACTTTGGCGACGTCATTGAACGATAGCCGTGCCGCCTTGAAGGAACTTCGCAATGCCGAAACGGAGTTGACTCCTCGCCGCAATGCCCGCGCAAACCTGGAGAGCCAGATTAGCAAGATCGAACACAATCAGGATGCCAAGTCTCAATCCCGCTTAATAGAGCTTCACGAACAACTCAAGAAAGCACAAGAAGATGATGCGGCGCTGGAAAAAGAGATCCTCGTCCTCAAGCGCAAGGCAGTTCGCGAGAGTGAAACTGCTAAGTGGGCTGCTGTTCGCGAGGCAAGTTCACACAACGTTCACAACTACACCGATCTTGGGCTAATCCACCCTTTTAGTATGCTGAGAAACTCGTGTTGGTTTCTCAGGCAGGTACGATTGCCGCTTCTGCAATGCCTACGGTTCCTCCTACGCCCAATCAGCCTTACACAGGCGGGTCAAAGACAGCCGGCGCGCGCGCCTCGCTCCAGCGTGCGCTTGACAATTACCGTACCGGACACATCCACCTGCCTTCGCATGAAGACTCGATGGCATCGCATGCTAGCTCTACTGCTTCCTTTGGAGAAACGCACGGAGATGAGCTTCAAAGCTTGAACACCGCAGACCTCTCACACGCGGCGCAGCCTGGAGTGCCACTCTCGCCTTTCGCTAACCCAACCGTGGCTTCTCCACAGAGCACTGCGCAGAACCTACCACCGACGTCGCAGCCTGGCACATTCTCTCCTCCACAGGGACCCCCGCCCGGCACGCACTCTCCCCCTATGCCAGTGCCAATTCCGGGCAGTGGAGCTTCGCACACGCCCGCTTCACCTGTCATTAACCCAGCACTACTGAACCAGTCGCCTGCGCCGCTGCCGTCCTCACCGCACTCGTCTGTGCCTGCTGCCGTCAGCGCGTCCCCGCTCAACATCGGAGCAGACGCTCAACCTGCGAAACTCCCGAGTGTCACCCCGACTGTCGCCGAGACGGGTATGCCTGTGTCGCATGCGAACCCTGGACCTGCAAGCGGTTCGCTCAGGGACCTCCACAAGGATAGCGCCTCGAGTGTTCCTCCTGCAACTGGAGCGGCGGCGCCCGCTCCGACTTTTGAGAGTGCCGAGGACGAGAAGAAGCGTCTGGAACGCGAAGATCGCGAGCGCGTCCTCGCCGGTATGGCCACCGGCGGTGGCCCTCAAGCAGGACAAGCCTATGAGAGTGCTGAAGATGAGAAGAAGCGCCTCGAACGCGAAGAACGGGAACGTATTCTACACCAAAGTACGACGAACAACCAGCACCAGCCTCGTCGCAACGGTGATGATGGTGCTGGAGAGGATCTTCCGGCTTACCAAGAGCCAACTCTCATGTAAAGGAACTGGAGTGGACTTCAGGAACAAATGATTTATACCTTATAAGCCCTACGGTAGCCAGCTGAGATCGATCAGTCTATACTATATGTACTATGAGCGTCATCGGATATAACATAAATTTGCATATATATTATCGTAAAATGAGTACTTGCTACGACGTGAATAAGAAATAAGTGATTGTATGAGAATTACACGATGCTTACATATGCCTCTACTTACATGCAAGAAACAAAGAAAAACAATATGCCGTTAGTATATTGGCGCCCAGGTGCTCAGGTCAGATACCCACGGGGTCGGAGCAAGAAGCCAAGCTTTCTCTTTGACCGTTTCATTTTCACTCGAATGATTGCAACTCCCGAAAACGCTACAGCATCCCAGACTCAAAAGCCTGAACAGGAGAAAAACGATCCCCTTTCTAATGGAAATGGTATTGTCGAAGACGGCGAGTCAGATTCGGACGGTGACCAGCCGGACGTAGGCAATGGTATGGGTCGCCCACCCAACTGTGCGCAATAGTCATACTCACTTCCTTAATTCTAGGAGAGGCAAAGAAAAAGAAGAAGAAAAAGAAGAGAACGAAAAAGAAGAAGGTTGAACAGTCGGACCCTCCCCGTGTGGGATTAAGCAAACTCTTCCCTTCAGGAGTTTTCCCAGAAGGCGAGATTCAAGAGTATAAGGATGAGTGAGTCTGCATAGCTTGAATCTAACATGTTATTTAACTAACTTCTACAACAGTAACCGATGGCGCACAACCTCGGAAGAGAAGCGCTATCTTGAACGGCAGGCAGATGAAGACGAACACCAAACGTACCAATCAATTCGCCGTGCGGCGGAGGTACATCGCCAAGCCCGCAAGTACGCACGGGAACACATCAAACCAGGCATGACCATGACATCCATCGCGGAGATGATTGAAGATAGCACGCGAGCACTCGTAGAAGAGAACGGGATGGAATCCGGTGTTGGGTTTCCAACCGGATTGAGCTTAAATCACTGCGCAGCTCACTATACACCAAACCTTGGGGACAAGATCGGTTTGTTCTGCTTCTGCCTTGGATCAAAATTGTATCTGACGCCAGTAACAGTGTTGCAGCAGAGTGACGTGCTCAAGGTTGATATTGGAGTCCATGTTAAGGGTCGCATTTGCGATTCTGCTTTCACGCTCACATGGGAGCCGACGTATGACAAACTACTTGAGGCTGTCAAAGCCGCGACAGACACCGGAATTCGGGTATGTTTCAAAAACAAAAACAAAAAAATATCGCGTAGTAATGAATAAAACTATTACGACATCACAGGAAGCGGGAATTGACGTGCGGCTCGGTGAGCTTGGCGGATTAATCCAAGAAACAATGGAGTCATATGAGGTTGAAGTTGAAGGCAAAGGTTTACCAGGTAAAGTATTTTGGCTTACTCTTATCCATCAGCTTTGCTCAGATTTTTCACCTAGTCAAGGTCATCAGGAACCTCTCAGGACATAATATTGAGCCATATCGCATCCATGGGGGCAAGTCCGTTGAACTGGTCGCCTCTGACGACCCAACAAAAATGGAAGAAGGCGAATACTTTGCCATTGAAACCTTTGGGTCTACTGGTCGCGGTTATGTCATCGAGCAGGGGGAATGCTCGCATTATGCCAAGATCTACAATGCACCGTCCAAACCTAATCTCCGGTAAGCATAACAGCCTGCTTTCTTGTCTTGGTGATGAGTGCTAAATTTCTGCAGTCTGACATCAGCCAAATCTCTGCTAAACACCATCAACAAGAATTTTGGTACTCTTCCCTGGTGTAGGCGATATCTTGACCGTATTGGTGAAAGTAAATACCTGCTTGCAGTAAGATCTATTTATTTATTTATATTTACAACAAATTAGCCTGAAATTTCTCTCTAGTTGAATAACCTCGTCAGTCAAGGTATTGTACAAGAGTACCCTCCACTTTGCGATGTTCGGGGATCCATGACTGCACAATATGTAAGTTCACATCTTTTGCTCTGTTCTTTTGTCACCGACCTTCTTCCGTCCAGGAACATACGATTTTATTGCGGCCGACTGTGAAAGAAGTTGTTAGTCGAGGTGATGACTACTAACACTATTCAATTCTACGTCGTCTTATTGTCACTTCTGCATCATGGCTTTTGCATATCTCTGTATCATTGTATCATAAGTGCGCATCCTGTTCGAAAATCGACACAAAACATGCTTGTAAACTTGTAGTATCAGGGGCCCGTGCTGTTTGAAAGTGTAAATTAAACTGGCTTATTGCTGCTCGTTTACAAATGTACGCACATAACTACACCGACGGATACGTTAAGGTATCACTAGTCACTAATCACTAATCACTTGAGGCGCATGAAACGACCTCATGCACCATGAACTGGAGCTACTCGGGCCAGACTGCAGTCCTTCTTGTATGCAACCCTTCACCTTCCCCACTACCTTTCAACACGTTGACCTGAGAATAGTTTAGTTTATTACTTACCAGCTCAGGCAAGATCATGGCTGCACATCCCCGATTCTCTGTCCTGTCGTCTGCTTCGCTGTCCTCGACAGACTCGCCCACTACAAGCACAACACGGTTCTCGATACCGTCTGTTACAACAACACCTAAGCCTGCTGGGACACGACCCAACATATACGATAGGCCAATAAATCGATCGTTAAAGTCCGAAGTATCATCATCGGCTTTCGCTTTCCTATTTTCCGAGGTAGTTCAGTATACGCAAAAGCGCGTCAGCGGAATCGCAGACTTGGAAAGAAGGTGCATGTGTTGGCTTTACATACTGCGTATTTTACTCAGAGGCTTGGGACTCTAATTCTAGGTTGAATACCCTTGGGTATCGTGTAGGCACTCGCGTGCTCGAGCTCATGGTTTGGCGCTCAGAATCAGTCTCCAAAGCTCCAAAGAGGGAAATACGATTCCTCCCTGCCCTAATGTCCATACATACACAAGTTTGGAAAGCCGTTTTTGGCAAGCCAGCTGACGCACTGGAAAAAAGTGTAGAGAATGCGGACGAATGTGCGTGGATAGTCTTCACGAAGACAAGGTTGGCTGAACCTCGCAAAGATATGATCATCGATAACGATCCTCCTATTACTCGATACATATCAATACCCAGAGACCTCAGCTCTCTAAGTTGCTCATCTTTTACAGCGGGTGTGGTTGAAGCTGTACTGGATGGGCTTGGATTTGTGAGTCTGTTTGCGATATTTCGGCCCGCCCTGTCTGAGGTGAATGCACCCAAAGCCAGCACGAGTGACTGCCCACAACACCCCTGTTCCTGGACTCCCTCAGCGCACAACCATTCTGATTAAACTTGAAAAGTCTGTTATGGAACGAGAAGACCTTATGAAGTAATTACCGCGTCAATAGAACAGGGTCAATACCGTGCTGTATCTTATCTTATCAGTTTTATCATTTCTTGTGGTTGCTCCTTTCCATGCCGTCGGCTCCTTCGTGCTCTCTTGTTAACCATCATGGTGCAGATACATCGCTTATCCATCTCACCACCTCTTATCAACACCTCTTGTGCATGGGCTGGGGAGGCCGATGAGCTCCGTGCTCTCTTTAATTCCCCGTACACGGGCGCTGTTACCATCCGCACTGCCACACTTGATGGTTTCAGGGAAGATTCGACTCACACTGTACGCAATTTTTATAAGGTCAAGCTATGCCAATTGAGGTTCGTTTACTTAGGTCGCGTTTTTATCCGCATCTGTCTCCTCGATCAACTCTTATGGATATTCACCACATCCGCTGTCTACCTACATTGAGTGGATACGCGACTTCATCCGCTCTTCCCCAGAATCCAGCAAACCATTTATTTTTAGTATAACATCCTCTGATCCAACTCGACTTCAAAATATGGTTGATGTAATCCAGTCGTTTCGCGAGGAGATAGGCGATATGACGGAGACAAAGACTGCGCGAATCGGTATTGAGCTCAACACGAGTTGTCCAAATATCCGCGGTCGGCCACCACCCTCATACGATTTCCCATCACTTATTCCTCTCCTTGCTGTGCTCGCAAAGTCCTACCAAAGGGATAGTACCTTAACTATCGGATTGAAGCTCCCTCCATACGTTTATGCAACTCAGTTCACGGATGTTGTCACTCACCTCAGCTCCTTTTCGAAAGAGGGTAACAATCCTTTTTCGTTTATAACATGTGTCAACACACTTGGGTCGAATTTGCTTTTTAGCGAGCAAACTCTTGAGCCAACTAGCACCGGTTTTGCTTTACCGACACCTCTTGGTGGACTAGCAGGCGAAGCTATCCACTCCCTCGCACTTGGCAATGTTTATGCTTTCTTTCAGTTGCTTAAAGAGCATCAAGACCCAGCCGTTCGGGGAATTTCAATTATTGGAGCAGGCGGTGTAACCACTCCTGACGCGGTGCAACGTATGCGAGCAGCAGGGGCTCATGTTGTTGGCGTAGCTACTCTTTTAGGGCGTGAGGGTGTGGATGCCTTCAAGAAGCTGTCGGGCGATGCGTAGGTCGAGTCATGTATTCATTCGTAACCAAGTCAGATATTAAAAGCGCTAAGAAGTGCTTAACGTAACAGTAACCGGGCCCGCCCTCCCCGCCTTAATTACCTAAAAAGGCTATCCGTCGGGAACATGTGATCAAATTGTGTTGATTGAACTCAGGTTCGTATCGGACATGTTACGCGCCCGACGTCCATTTAAACGCAAGCATCAACAAGAACAGCGCTAACAGCACGTTCCCCCCCCTCTCTCTACATTGTCCCTCAACCCAATGCCTCCTCGCAAGAAGTCCACCCCCGCTGCTGCCGATGGTGCTGCCGCTCCAGCGCGCGCGACACGCTCAAGTTCGCGTGCCAAAGCCCCTGTTGCTCCACCAGCTACTGCCTCCGCCCCTGATGCACCCTCTGACACACCCGCGCCCAAACCTCCGTCAACATCATCAAAACCTGCTTCAAAGGCGAAGGTGTCTGCAAAGGCGAAAGGCAAGCGTAAGCGCGACGATACCATTGACGAAGAAGACGAAGAGGACGACGCTAAGAAGCCTGCGGTGAAGCGAACCAAGAAGGCAAAAGCGTCAAACAACGACGAAGTTGACAAAAAGGACGACGTCAAGGACGATACAAAGGATGACGTCAAGGACGATACAAAAGACGATACAAAGAACGATACAAAGGACGATACAAAAGACGACAAAGATGACAAGAAGGACTCACCAGCTAAGATGGCAAGTAGCTTCCCTCCATATTTAAGTTTATTTTCCAGTCTAAAATCGCTTACTCGACTTTTTAGGTCAAGATCATCAAGCGTGGTGCAGCACCTGTTGATGAACACTCTGGTCTCTCGAATTCGCATCAGGTGTGTACCTTTGTGACTATGTACAACGGATATTCGTACTCATATGCTTTGACGCTAGGTTCTTGAAACATCTGAAGTCTGGGATTGTAAGTTTTGTGGCTAGCAATCGAGATTCGTATCTTATGCTTTTGAAGGCATGCTCAACCAGACAAATCTTAACAAGAACGCAAATAAGTGAGTTGTTAATAATGCGCATTGTTTCGGCTCAATAGCTGTTGTTGCATAGATTCTATGTTATCCAGGTGCTTCATCCGATTGGAAGCAATCAAAACTGTCTTCTCTTTACACGCTGGGGTCGCGTTGGAGAACGGGGTCAAATGTCTCACAGACAATGCCCTCAGAACAACGCCATCAGCGAGTTTAAGAAGACGTTCAAAAGTAAAACAGGAACAGACTGGGACAAACGAGTGGGCATGACCGCCAAGTCAGGGAAATACATGTGGATTGGTCAGCAGTGTCTTTGTGTTGTGCCAGACCGATCCTAACAATTGATGTTCTAGAGCGTTCCTTTGGAGATGATGAAGACGATGATAAGTCGAAGGACAAGGACGACAAGGACGACAACAAAGAGCCTGTAAAAATTCCTGACTCAAAGTTGGACGAGTCTATTCAGGCCTTTGTTAAGCTTATTTTCAACACCCAGTGAGTCGCATTTCATTGAGTATTGGTATATAGCTTATTATCATTGTTCAGATTCGTTTCAGCTGCGCTCTCTGAGATGAACTACGACGCGAATAAACTCCCACTTGGTCAGTACTCAGTTGTCATGATAGAATGATTTTTTATACTGAAGAGTATACATACAATAGGCAAGCTCGCAAAATCCACCATCCTCAATGGTTTTGCAGCACTCAAGGTGAGAGATCTTAAACATCTTTTGAGTACCATTGCTAATTGAGAGCAGGAGCTATCTGAGGTCATCAACAATCCCAACGGTGATACTGCTCGAGCTCTTGGGGGTTGGAACAATGCATGCCGCGAGTTGAGCGGTCGCTACTATTCGTAAGTCTTTCGACTTGCTACTTAGGAAAACTATCCCTGATTTGCTTGCGTTGCTTCGACTTCAGAATTATTCCTCACAGTTTTGGTCGTAATCTCCCAACCAATATCAATAACGCTCAGCTTTTGAAGCGGGTAAGTATTTACTGTGTGATAGATGATTGGCGGCTAAAGTTTAATTGCTATTAGGAACTGGACCTTGTTGATGCACTTGGTGATATGCAAATCGCCCAGAAGCTCATCCAATCGAGCACACCTGTTGATGAGAATGGCAACCCTATCAATCCGATTGACTCTCAGTTCATGTCACTGGGGCTCTCCAGCATGATCGAGGTGGATCGCATGTCCAAAGAGTTTGCTGCACTCGACAAGTATACTCAGGATACGCACGGCCATACTCATAGTTACTACAAGGTTAATATTCAGTACGCGTTCCGCGTCGACCGGTAAGTAAATCATTCTACCCCTTTCTCCTCCATTTTCATGAGGTACAACAGTGGCGCTGCTGAGGCGGATGCCTGGAGCAAAGGTGGTTTCGACTCACTTGCTGACGGAGAGCGCATGCTCTTGTGGCACGGTTCGCGTTCCACCAACTTCGCCGGTATTCTCAAACAGGGATTGCGTATCGCTCCTCCCGAAGGTAATTGGCAGACTAACAAAATTTTAGCTGTGTTCTGACATGATATGATAGCTCCTGTCACTGGTTACATGTTTGGAAAGGGAGTGTACTTTGCCGACATGATGTCTAAATCTGCAAATTACTGTTACGCGCAGTAAGTCAAATTCCAACTCGCCGCTGTATCATGAATTCTGATTAGGTGCATTAGCCTCTCTGGTGATGTTGGTTGCTTGCTCCTCTGTGAGGTTGCGGCGAAACCTTTCCACGAGCTGACTACCTCTGACTACCACGCCGACCAAGGATGCAAAAAGAACAATAAGCTGTAAGCCAAGATAGTATCTTGTAGTGTGCTGTGACCTCATATCCTTCGCAGTGCTACAAAGGGTCTCGGACGGACTGCACCAACAAAGTGGCAAGATGCTGGCAAAGCTCTCGATAACCCTCTACTCAAAGGTGTTACCATGCCTGCTGGTCCAGGCGAGGATGTTAGCTCCAGCATTTCTGGGGGATACCTTCAGTATAACGAGGTCAGCGCAGCTATTACGCCGTTTTGAATAGCATCTGAGATTTTTCGTTACAGTACATTGTCTATGACGTCTCGCAGATTAAGATCAGATATCTTCTGATGGTAGATATGAAGTGAGCTGCGTCGCTCCACGATACCCAACACCATTGACCCTTTTGGTCACACCTGCGCTATCGGCTTTGCAATGTTTACTTGTATCATTTATCATAAATAGCTTCAAATAATACATAGTTCTTGCTCCAGATTCGCCTAAAGCACAAGAAATGGTTCGATGGTAAATATACAAATACTCTGTATCATTGCACAAAGCACAAAAGAAATCAGCGCAGGGTACTCAGTCCTCCAATAGCTCTTTGCGAATATCTGCGAACGCAGCGGCTCCGACACCCATGAGCCCTAATTGAACCACACATCCCGAAGCTTGCCTACACACTCGCTCAAGTAGGGGTCGTGGGGGGCGCCCTTGCGATTCTTTAATCAAGCAAGGTCGTTAGCGCGAAGTTTTCAGACTCTCGACATTAAGCTCACCCAGAATTGCCTGATTCAGTTCACTTGCCAGTACGCTCCTTGCCTCCTGACTCGCCACACGCGCCGGTTCACCAGCGACCTCCCTCGGATCCTCATATGCAACCACACAGAACGTCTCCGTCAACAGTGCCTGCACTTCCGCGCGCGCGTCACCCGCAAACTCCACTCTGAGCTGTTTTCCGTACGCAATCGCCTCTGCCAGCGCCAGCTCGTACACTCCGCGCACGGCAGTGTCTCGGCTCTTACCCTTCGCAGCAGCCGTCAACGGAGGTGGCGCCATCTCTTCCTCGTCCACGTCCATCGTCCCGACCACGCCCTCCTCCTCCATTTCTGCAGCACCGAGCGATAGGCCCTTCTCCGCCAGACGGCACTGGCGCTTCAACGCGTCGGCGGCGTCGACGATCATCTCCACAAATTTGCGGCACCGGAGCTTGATCAACATCAACCGGTCATGTCGTTCAAGCACGCTCGGGTGCTGCTCGCGCGTCTCCCGCAGCGCCCTGTCGATATCCCCACGCACGACGGCCTGTACAATCCCTGTGCGCACCTCGATTTCAGGTTCACGCATTCCGGGACCGACGCCATCGAACGTGCTGCCTATAGGCGTAGAAATACTATCAGTATCCATCGCGTCCCCGCGTGCGCGGGCCTCCTCCTCGCGCTTCAGCGCCCGCGCGGAACGTGCGTAGCCGTGATGCATGAGATAAGAGAGCACAAGATCCTTTAGCGGGCCGCGAAGAAGGGCTTCCTCTTGCGCCTTCTCTTTCGCATCTGGCTTGAGGCTTTCACCAGGCGTATGCTTGAGCATGAGGCCTTCCGCGCATCGGATCTCTGGCAATGCCTCCGCGCGGAGCGTGGGATTGGCAGGCGTCTCAGCGACACCGGCAGGGGCAGGCGTGTTCTCGGGCGACCGTGGCTCTGGGGGGTTGAGGGTGAGCCGTGTGGACAGGATGCTGCGCCAGACCGCAGAGCGCTGCTGCGCGACATGATCGTCAATGTCATACTTGAATGGCTCTTGGCCAAAGTTGACACGAGCATGCTCTTCGGCGCTTCGCAGCCCAACAGTTGGGAAGAGTTCACAGTCACGGCCAATGCCGTCGAAAACCATGGCTGAATTAAGAAGATATCAAATGGTATGTATAGGTGTGAATCGAACGTGAACATACGAAGGGGAGCCCCATTCTTCGTGAAAAAGGCGCGATTCTGAGTAAAGTCAATTCCACAGCCAATGGTGTCTCCAGCTGCTCACAGAGTAAGTTTGCGGTAAAGGCTACAGGAAAACGTGCACTTACAGCCATACGTTGGTCCATATGCATTTCCATTCTTGTCATTGGCAAAAGATCTGCCATCATCTCCATGGTACCCCCACGAGTTTCTGTCCCACCCTGGTAAGCGAGAAAGCCTGACATCCCCTGCGCTAAAACCAATGCTTAAATTTCTAAAACGAGATTTGGGTGTCAATGAGAAGTGGTAGGTAGCGTAGGGACACATACGCTTTTGCTCCTTTGCTTAAAATATCCACTTCGTAGTAAAAAATGCCACAAGCAGGAGGGATAGGAAAATTCGCTCTCGCCATCGCAGCTTCCTTATCTCCATGCAATAAGACTCCGTGCCACACAAGCTCCCGTCCGTTCTTGCTCACACTGAGAGAGGTGTGCCTATCCTGGTCGCTCCATCGTGTGGGCAGACGGAGGACAGGGTTTGTAAAGGCCGATATGAATGTCGGCTGCTCTGCGGGCGCAAGGAAAGTAAAATCGACGCTGCTACTGTCATCCGTGCCTGGCGTGAGCTCACGCGGGCGGCGGACGATCTGCGGCTGCCAAGCGGATGGCGGATCCAGCACCAGTGGAGGGGCTGTAGTACCAAAACGTGATGAGATGGAAGGTGGGGGCACGGGCGCATCCGTCTGCAAGAAGCTGCGAAAGACGGTTTGGTCGAGGTATGAAGGTCGAGAAAATGGGACCGGCGCGCTATTGCTGTTGTTGATAGGCGGAGCCGATGTGGGTGTGGTTGGCGTGCCAGGTGCATGGAGGGACGTCGAAGGGCGTCGGCCGATCTGACTTGGCCTGCGAGCGAGAGGAGCAGCACCGGCAGAGCCTGTCCCTATACTCGACCGCCTCCGCGCGCTTGCGGGCGTACCGGGAAAGGAAGGCAGTGCGCTTGTGGCATCGACGGAGCGTGAGACAGATCCGCGCACGATCCGCGGCTCAAAGGCGGGTGCTGCAGGCGACACCCCGCCAGTGCCGGCGCTGGCTGCGCTGGTGGTGCTTATAGTGCGCACCCGAGAGGTTGTGGGGGAGGAGGACGTGGGGATGGGGATGGGGACGGCGGCAGATCGGGAGGCAGGGGCAGCTCGCAGAGATCCGGAGGGTAGGCGAGCGAGGGTGCGGTGGGAGCCTAGGAGGGTTGCAGGGCTGTTGGTGAGAGGGAGGGCGAGTACGTCGTCGACGGCGCTGCTGCCGCTGCCACCGCGAGTGGCGGACGAGCCTTGCGTGCCGGATGCGGCGGACGGGGTCGGGATGGGGATGCTCGCGGAGCGAGAGTGGCGTGGCGGAGGTCTGCCCGCCATATCGAGGGAACTCAGAAGATGGTAGGTGAGCCTTAGAGGACGCTACAGACTCTGAGCGACTGACGCTGCTGTCGTCGCCGTCTTCACCGTCGTGGTGGGAAGAGGATAAGTTGAGTGTGGGGGTGAAGTTAAGCACGCTCTCATAGTACACGTGCCTCAGAGGACACGCAACGAAGCACTTTCGATTGGTAAAAGCCATTAAAAGTAATCTCGGATGAACTCACAACTGATAACGCAGCTCACTACACGCATCCTTATATGCGTCATTTCTAACATCTGGTAACATTTTTTATATTATTCAAAAGCAAGCCCGCATATTTTCAAGTCAAAAGAAAAGCGAATAGTCTGTGTATTATGTTTAAATCCACTGTCTCAATAATATTCCTTTGATTGCTAATATTTGCGGAGATTTCACCCAGCTAACAACTCATTCTTGAGTATTTCACCATCACTCAAGTGTGTTGTTGTACCAGCCGTTTCAACTCCTTGGTCGAGCACACAAAAGTGGTCAGTACAAAACTCCAAAGAAATATTTACGTGGATAGTATATATATTTGTAGGCGATGGCCGGGTCGGAGTGTGACCCTTGTCCGGTCGCGTCTCTTCCTCAGCCGCGTCTGTCCCCATCGTCAGCCTCGTCCCCCAACCCTACTCCCCTCCTTTTCTCTCTCATTCTATATGGCCGAAATCAACACTACCGACGTGAGTGACTGTGCTTGAGCTTTCAACGATCTTTGTGAGCTAATTTCAACCGCCAGCTCAATGCTACGCATGACCCCTCTAGCCCAAGTGTAAACGACGAGCCCGCCGCTGGCCAGGTCAACCCGACACCCATAGATGACGCATCCGCATCCGAGGCCGACACTACAGAGCAGACAGCTTCCGAGGCCGACCACAATACTGAAGGCGAACCTGCGCCCGAGACGTCAGACGTAGCTGACGATATTCCTACTGCAGCTCCTCCTGCCGAGGACGCAACGCCTGCAGCAGACGTCATGCCAGCGATCGCCGAGGACGCTTCTGCCACCACTCCCACTGTTCCGACTGACAAGGTCCCAGAGCCATCAAAGGACGACAAGAAGCCCAAGGCCACACCTACCGTTAGTCACAAGACTCGCCCGTCCATATCGACTAAGCCAACCAAGCCATCGTCAACGCCGCCCACGCCGACATCGAGAAAGGTGCGAAGTAGAACACTCTTATTACAACCTATATCCTGCTGACACGTCGCCGTTTCTATATAGCCCGTCAGCGCAGTGTCCAAACCCGCCGCGCCGACCGTGACGAAAGCGACGGGAACCGCGACCAAGCCCGTCGCCGCTACGGGCCCTATCAAGAAATCCACGTCCCAGCCCGCCGTGTCCTCTCCCAAGACGACCACGGCCCCCGAGCCAACGCGCCACGCCTCGCGCCCGTCCGTCGCTTCTGCGGCGGCGACGAAGCCTGCGCCGATCGTAGCGCGCCGTACGTCTATGACCCCCGTCTCCGCATCAACGAAAGCTCCTGCAGGGGTGGCGGCGGCAGCGCGCCCTCCGTCTTCGGCCAAGCCAGACACGCCAGAGGTCGGTAACGCACCGGCGTCAGCCAAGTCCCCGACGCCAGTTCGCGCGCGCGCGCCGGTTACAGACGCGGCGAAGCGAGTCCCGTCGACGACAGGCAAGCCGACACCTTCGGCTGCTGCTGCTGCTGCTGCGAAGCCTGCAGTTCCATCGAGAGCGAGCTCGGCAGTGCCACCCTCAAGGCCGGCAAGTAAGACCACTGGTGCAAGCGCGGCGAATGTGAAGGAGGATGCCTCCAAGGCGGCTGAAGGTCTGCAGGCCAAGGTGCGTGAGCAAGCTTTTACATGAAATATGTTGCGGTGTCTTAGATATGGGGGCATTTGCAGATTGATGAGTTGACTGCATCATTGACGACGAAAGAAGAGTCGATTGCTGAGTTCGAGTCACGTCTGTCACAGCTCAAGGAGGAGCTCGACACCGCATCCTCCGATGCCTCGGACAAGGGCAAAGCCGCTGAAGAATTGAAGGCTGCTAAAGAGAGTGCTGAACAAGAGCTGAGTGATGTGAAGAAGGCGCTTGCGAAGGTGCAGGCTGAACACGATGAGGGTGTAATGAAGCTAGACGTCGTTCAACAGGAGGTGCGTGCAGAAAAATGACGCTTGCTCCAAAGACAGTCTTTGCTTAATTGATCTTTAACATCCTTTCAGTTGCAAGATGCGAAGTCCGCTGCCTCCGACCACAAGGAGTTTGTCCAAAGTCTACAAACTCAGATCGAGGCGCTTGAAGCTGAGGTCACCTCTGCCCGTGCCAACCTTGAGGCCCTTCGCGCAACGAACGACGCTGTAGCTGTTGAGGGCGCCGCTGTAGCAGAAGTCGAACACAACGCGCTGGTGAAAGCGCGCGAGGATCTTGAGGCGATCCGGGTCGAAACTGAGGCCTTGCAAGCTGCGCATGCGTCTGCGATGGAAGAGTCAGAGCGGCGCGCACGTGAGGCAGAGGAGAGGGCTGCGCGAGTGGACGAACTTGCAGCGGAGGTAGAGGCGCTCAAGCGGGCAAAAGAGGAGCGTGCGGGGAAGATGTCTGAATTGGAGGTAGAGGTGCTGGAGTTGAAAGAGGCGGCCGAGAACGCAGAGGACGAGAAGGCCAAGTTGGAGAAGAGGGCTGAAGAGCTCGAGAAGGCGTTGGAGGAGGCAAAGGCGGAGCGGGAGCAGGCAGTGAAGGAGGGAGAGGAGAAGAGAGAGGAGGCAGTGAAGGCTGCCGCGGAGGAGAGGAAAGAACTCGAAGGAAAGGTCGAGGAAGTGAGGAAGGAGCTCGAGGCGAGTAAGGCGAAGCTGGCAGTTCTAGAGGAAGAGCTGGTTTTGGCTCGCTCGGAGCACGAGGCAACGAAGGCGAGTGCAGAGGGAGCGAACGAAGAGCACGCGCGTTTGCTGGCAGAGAAGGAGAAGGAGTATGAACAGGAGAAGGGTAAGCTCACGGAGGAGATCCAGAGGTTGACGAAAGAACTGGAGGTGAGTGATTCCGTTTGAAACGGTCAGGGTATGTATTCATAGGAAGCTTAGGGCCAGGAGGATAAGTACAATGCCAAGGTCCAGGAAGTCAAAGACGAGCACGAGCAGAAACTGCGAGAAGCTTTCGAACAGGCTAAGGTGTGTTCGAAAAAAAATGGGTTCCTTTGTCTATACTGATTCATGCTACAGATTGAAGCTGGTTCTGCACATGGCGATGAACTCCAGGTCCTCCGCGCGCAATCGCAGGCGTCTATTGACCAGATACGTGCCTCCCAAGAGAGCACCATCGCCTCGCTTAAGGCGGAGCATGAGGCGGAGCTGGACGCCAAAGTCAAGGCGCTTGAGAAGAAACTTGCCTCCCAGGCTCTCGAGCTCCAGGCAACCCAGGACGACCTCGGGAAAGCGAAGGCCGCTGTGGCTGCGACTAAACCCGAGATCGATGGTCTCAAAGCACGGCTGGAGGAGGCCACTCGTAATGCTGAGAACGCCAAGGTGTCTGTCTCGGCGGACAAGGACGTCGAGTTTGATCGTCTAAGGCGCGAGAAGATCTCGGTTGAGGACGATTTAACCGCAATGAGGGAGGCACTCACGGTCACACAAGAGTCCATCGTCGAAATGACCACGAGCCACACACGCGAGCTCGAGCAGGCCGCGCAGGCGAGAGTCGAGGAGCGCAACAAGCTTCAGGCTGAGCACGCTGCTGCTGCGGAGACCTTCGAAAAGGAGAAGAAGGAGCTTCTCTCGCGCGTATCTGACCTCGAGGGCGAGGTGTCGACGCTCAAGGCAGACGCTGCCGCTGCCGCTGCCTCCGCGCCCAAGACGAACGGTAAGGCACCCACGCCTGCGCCCACACAGGAGAACATGGAGAAGCTGCACGAGGCACATACGCTGAAGATCAAGGACCTCACGGCTGCCTACGAGAAGCAGATCAAGGCGTTACAGGCGGAGCGTGAGGAGGCGCTCACTCAGGTGGATGGCCTCAAGGCTGACGTTGCGCGCAAGGCGATGGAGGTCCAATACCTTGAGCAGGAACAGGAGGAGAGCCAGGAGGAAGTTAAGAGGTAAGCGGCGTTTTGACACTGTCTGATCTGCATATCTGATGTTGATGCGCTCTACTTTACAGAATGCAAGAGGAGCTTGCGGAGCTCAAGTCCCAGCTGGACACTGGGGCGAGTAAATAGACAGCCTTTTCACTTTTTCTTGCTTGATTGCTCCGGTTGTGCTGAATGTCATTTGACTTTTTTTTTGTTGTTTCTGGAGAAGATGCTATTCTACCGTTTATACCCACATTTTTTTTTTCCCTCTTCGGGCATGTTGGCCATACAAATATCGCGTAATTTACGGACACCGGAAAATGTATATGCTGTTTTTCGCCCTTCACCTCGCCGATGGAAAATAGCCTGCGATGACATGTACAGTTGACGATGAGCGATTCGGATATGTAAATATTGGGCCGAGTGGATCTATGATACGGAACTGTGGGCTATTAATAATCGCTACCTCGTACCACAAAAAAAGCCGGCTATATGCGCTCCAATTGATGGTGGTATCGACTCACCCCAAATGGTTTGCCCCGACGGATTCAGGAGACCAACCGCTTTGTGAACGCGGGCGCGTCCTCGGAGGAGAAGAGTGGAAGGGCACGTGGGGATGGACTGACTAGAGCCCCAGTGAAATATCAGGTCGGGGCGGCTCTCAACATCCGGCGTCCCTGCACTCTACTTTCCCTCCCCTACCACCTCCTTCTCTCCCTCACCTTTTCCAACCGTCTCACACCACTAGGTAGCCATGGCCATTGAAAAGGTACCTGGTCAGAAGGGTGTGAACTGGTCCAACATCGCGGTCGGTACGTGAGATGCATGGTCTGGGTCGTGCGAGACGCGGTGCTGACGGCGTTTTGTGTGAACAGGTGCTATCATGAATATGGTGCGTTTCACTCGTAGTAGCAACTATGCTACCATACCTAATCCACCTTGCGCATATGCTTCATCTTATCACAGTTCGTGAGTAATACGCGTTTTTTCTTCGTAGTTTACCATGTTAAATGATCTTTCTTACAGGAGGCAAGTTTTCTTTATCAGTTAGGACTCGGCAAGCAATAACGAAGATCTTGCGCGTTTAGGTCACGACTCTGGGCCAACCTTTGGAGGTGCTCAAGACACAAATGGCGGCTAATCGCTCCCAAACCATGGCCCAAGCGATTCGTACCGTGTGGAACCGTGGTGGTGTCGCCGGATACTACCAAGGTCTCATTCCTTGGGTGCGTGGCTTTCCTTCGATTATCTGATAAAATCCTCTCCTAACAAGGGATGCAGGCTTGGATTGAGGCGTCTACCAAGGGCGCCGTGCTCTTGTTCACTGCGTCAGAAATTGAGACGGCCAGTGTGGCGTCGGGTATTAGCCCTGGTGCTGCCGGTCTCCTTGGCGGAATGGGAGGCGGCATCGCTCAAGCGTACGCGACTATGGGTGCGTAGCCTTGATTGTTACCCCCTCAGCCCCCGCGCGGGGTATCTCACCCGGTCCTTGTCAAGGTTTCACGACCTGCATGAAAACCGTGGAAATCACGCGACACAAGCAAGCGGCTACCGGAGCCGCACCCGAGTCCACCTTCAAGGTATTCATGGACATCTACCGCCGGGAGGGCATCCGCGGCATCAACAAAGGCGTCAACGCCGTCGCCGTGCGCCAGTGCACGAACTGGGGCTCGCGCATGGGCTTCGCGCGTCTCGCGGAGAGCTCGATCCGGAAGGTCCAGGGCAAGGCTGAGGGCGATAAGCTGGGCGCGGCTGAGAAGATCGCTTCCTCAAGCATCGGTGGTGCCCTCGCCACATGGAACCAGCCCATCGAGGTCGTTCGTGTAGAGGTACGTGTTGTCTCTGAGCTTTTGTTTCGCATCATGCTCAAGCATTGGTCGTCTAGATGCAATCTATGGCCAAAGGTGCCCAGTCTGCCAACCGCCCAGCGAAGCCGACTATCTTCAACACCCTCGGCTACATCTACCGTGAGAACGGCATCAAGGGTCTCTACCGTGGCGTTACCCCACGTATCGGTCTCGGCATTTGGCAGACAATCTGCATGGTGTCCTTCGCGGACTACGTCAAAGCATGGGTTAAGAAGTAATTTGTTACAACAGGGCTACTTTTATGTTGTTGAATCATGTAATGGTTGCTTTTCGGGGTGCTTTCCTATAGAATCAGGCTTCAAGTATATAGTGTGGGATAAGTCAGATACTTTCATTCGCCTCCCAGTTGCCGATTCTCAACTCGACGCCTCTTTGTCTGGCAAGATTCCTCCATTCATCTGATCGCCCATTATGTTCCAATACATCCTCACTAACTCCGATCGCTATCAATCTGAGAGGATGCTCTCGGTGTATCAAATGTGTTTCAATTGATTCTAGGAGGCCGAGTTGCTCCACAAGTAGCGCAGGGGCGAACCGACCTCGAATAAGCTGGAGTTTGAAAACATCCACCGTCGGTGGGAGCACCGACACGAAATCTGCACCTAGTTCCTCGACTAGGACTAAGGATATTGCCACATATACCAACTCGGGGAGCGCGCACACGCAGTCCGCGAGGGCTTGAGAGGAAAGATGGGCGGACTGCAAGAGGATCAGGTGTGTGAGTGAGTTCCGTGCAACAAGCGCACGTAGGTGCCAATCTCGGAGTTCATAGCTCTCCCTGTTGATCTGCGCGTGGGCGAACGAGTCCAGACTCGAATTTTGAAAGCATTTCGCTGGGCCGCGAGTGTCAAAGAAGTTACCCTGGAGCCCGGCGAGCGAAAGAGAGCGCAATGAGGGAAAGATTAAGTTCTCCGTCAGACGGACGGTGCCGGAGAGTCGGACGTGCTTCAAGGAGGAGGTAGGGATGACCTCGAATATTTTGATTTTTGTGTTGCGGTCGAGATAGAGCTCGTATCTCTCAAGGGCAGGAGCCAAATCTCTGTGAGGGTACATGAGACTCTCGTAACGTTCTGAAATTCGTTGGGGTACCAAAGGCCGCCCTGGGTGTCCGAGTTAGACCGATGTGTCCATGCACGTTCTCAACGAGTCGTCCTCACAATTTGCACCCATAGGATGTCCTCTCCTGACTTCGAAGACGCGAAGAACGCGCAGAGACGTCAGATCGCGCAGGGCGATATGAAGGCTCGACACTGGGGTAGCCTATTATCGTGGGAGGCGACGTAATTCTGCGACGCTCGTACGGATCTAGCGACAACCCGGACTCACATGGCCGTCATTCAAATCTACCAGATGTCGGCCGTCGTTCGCGACATCGGCCCAGACGATCTCGTCGTTACGCCCAAGTGTCGGCCGGAGAATGAAGGCGCGTATCTGCTGCTCGTGCCTAAGTGACACGTACTGCCGGAATGAAGCCCCTGCCTCCCGGCTGATGACCGTACAGACTTGTAGAAGCCGCATGTGCTCGTTTGCCGGTTGAACGTTCGACCCTGGCGGGACCTGCTGAAGGCCCCAAAGGAAGAAGTCGTAGATGACCTGACGAATCTCGGGTGGAATTCCCAAGAATGAAGGATGCGCCATGTCCTAGCAACGAGGAATGCAGTCTCGCACGGTGGCTTGCTCCGTCGTTTGTGTTGGTCGCTGAGCGAATGACCACGAATGGAGATGTGAAAAGAAGGATCTAGGCGGTAAGCGGCCCGTTCGAGTCGCGTCAGAAACGGATCGATGGACGCTCGAACTTGTTTTCGAAAGAAGCGGCGGCAGAGCACAGCCCAAGGACGGCGGTGTGTCCTCATCGTCACAACGCTTAGCCAGTGACCACTTACTTGCCAATCTTGCCTGCTACTCTTTATCGGCTTGTTTTTTAAAGGAAAAAAAAAAGAATTCCTTCTCATCACCGCCGGTACTGAGATGACACTGTTATATTCTTGCACGGTCGCCCACAACGCGGAGTTCTTGGGGTCGGGGGCGTCAACACCGGGTGCCTTCTCGAGACAATAAGGGCCTGTCAGAAACGTGGTGGCACGACTACGGAACCCTTGCTAAACCCTACCTGGAAACCCATATTAGCCCTCGAACACCCTCTCAGACTATTCTTCGCCTGGCGCCACGACAATCCCATCGCACTAGCTCGAGGTGAAGAGAGAGAGAGAGCCGCCCTGTTCGCCCCTCTCCCCTTCGTCAACAGAGGTGAGTCTCTTTGTTTCGCTGGTGAAGACCAAGTTCGACCAGAACGAAACCCACTCTCGGAATTGTCCGTATCTCAAATGAATCTCTGTTGCAGACCCCAGCCCTCCTCCACACATCAACGGTCCCTCACATAGTAAACTTTATTGTGCAGATTGTTTACGTCCACACTCAACGCGACACGTTCCAACAGTCCATTGCCCTTACATTGCGCGTCGGCAATTCCCACCGCGCCCCGTTCACGCTCTGAATCGCCATCCTCGACATTCCCATCTCCCCTAAACTTTTTTTTTCTTTCTTTTCTCCTACAAAATGCCAGGCCGAACCTCAGGCTATGAAGTGCTCCTGGACTTCAGGAACGACACGGCAGACTCTGCAACAGTCCAATTAGCCAAGGACTATGGGCAAAACACAGGTTCGACCGTCCTCCTTCGACCTGGGGAGACCGTTACCCTCGTCTTGGACGCGGGGATGTCCTACCGGTACGCGCTGAAGACGCGCGCCAAAGTGGCGAACGTAACGTACGTGCCTATTTCCCACTCACTCTCGCATGGTTGGCCTTAGCTTACAATATATTCACCCCCGCTTCTAGCGCGCAAGCATGGAGAGACGTGCGCGTTGAGATGTCCCGCCTGTTCCCTGCGGGGTCCGGCGCGTGGCCACCATCTATACCTGCGGGCACGTTGGTTGCAAACGGGGTCACCATCGACAAACTTTGGAAAGACATCCGATTCACCATGTTCTACGACGCCTAAACATCCCTCGGACCTCCCGTTTATGGTGTGTGTCCGTTTCATACAGCATTTTGCTCTGGGAAGGATTAAATTTTCTGCAGATTGATACCCCTTCCAGCCTGAGTCCGTCGACGTCGAGCGTGGGTTTTTCCGCACCGCCCGGTAGCATCACGGCTTCCTCCGGTTCTTCGCCAAACTCTCTAACGCTCGAACGGAGCCAGATTCCACACTTCCTTTTGTTGCGGTTTGGAAAGCCTTTTCCTAATTCTCACTCGCACTCGCTTCTGTCAGCCCTGTCGGCTGATTTCCTGTCTTACTTTGTTGCTTATGTTTCACCTAATGACTCTCTCAATCACCTGTTTGCACCGGATAATTGACTTTCTATGTATCAATCATTTTTCCCCCCACTGTTGTTGTCCTCCCGGCTATCTTGCTTTATCCTCACGCTTCTTCTCACGTTTTTATCTAGTGTCTATAACGTATAACAACGCGCGCATCATCGCATTTCACATACATGAAGAAACCGCGTGGTGATGATTGAGCTTGAAGAATACGAGGATGACATAAATGGGAGGCTCAGACACAGCTACGCCACGCAGTGTCGGCGTGTGGAAGAAGCACCAGCGTCTCGCGCCTCGTCATAAACACATGGATCGTGAGAATGGGGCGTGCCTAAGAACAACGTCGTCATGGCCCTAAGGCGGGACACTGCCGCATTCGGTAGCAAGAAATGAACATGGGACGGATAACAACACCTGGATTTCAAGAGCAAGGTATCAGATTAGTATCGACCACTCATCGAAACCGCACACTGTGTTCCTTTTGAGTTTTTCATATGCAATCCGAGTCTCAAACTATCATATTGTACTGCCCCAGTGATGAGCAAAGTTCTTCAAGTCTTTACACTATATTCAGCACATATATTGAGCAATCATCCCTTATTCTCTGCCTGAGATCAAGATCGATCTCTGACCGGGGCAGATCATGCTGCTTGTATTCTATATTTCATATCACATACTCAATGAGCTTCGGCTCCGCTTGACTGTTCCCAACCGCGGTCTTTAGTGCCCCGCACGTCAAGCTCAAGAATCACAGTCAAATTCGTTCGTATATTAAGGCACTTGGTGCAACCGAATCGCGCATCTTTGGATAATTGACTCGAGGCCTCAAGTCGGCTTGAGTTGATGCAAGAGGAATAAAGGATGCTCAGTAGAATACTAAAAGTACAGGTGATTACAACTACTTCAACTGTGCTTGTTTTCTGCACTCTATGCCCACTCCGATACCCGGGAAACGCTCGGGAAGCCAGGAGCAGGAGACTTCGAGAACTGCGTCTCGACAAAGACCTTGTGAACGCCCGACTTGCGGGCGTCGAATGCTTTGTATAGATCAACCATGTCGTCGATCGGCACACGGTGAGAGACAACAAGCTGGGTGCTGAATTTACCGGCGCGGATGTACTCGTTCAGAATTTCGTTCCAGTAGAGGTGGACGGGCGCCTGGCCGTTTCCAATGAAGCGGATGCCCTTCTCCATGAGCGCGCCGATGTTGAAACCGTTGGTGAACGCAGAGTAGGCGGCGATGAGGCCGACGCGGCCCATCTTTCGGACGGAGACGATCATCTCGTTCGCGGTCTCGGGCACGTCGGTCTCAAGCATGAGCGTCTTCTGCGCCTTGTGGAGGAGAGTCTTGGGTTCGTGGAAGGTGCCGCAGTCGAGTGCGACATCAAGGCCGCTGGGGACGAGCTTGAGGATCTCAGCAGGGACATCGCTAGTCTCCTTGAAGTTGATAACCTCGATGCCGAGCTTCTCACGAGCATACTGGAGGCGTTCAGGTACAGCGTCGATACCAATCACCCTCTTCGCACCCTTGAGCTGCGCCCATTTTACGGCACATGCACCAATAGGTCCGAGGCCCTGTATCAAATTGGTTATCTCTATGGCAGCGAAAAGTCAGAAGGCGATGCTTACCCAAACACCAACGACGTCGCCATCGTGTACACCAGTGTCAACGACGGCATGGTATGAGGTCGGAAGAATGTCGGAGAGGAAAAGAGCTTCTTCGTCGGGGACCTCGTCGGGAATGGGGAGAAGGTTGACGTTACCCTTAGGTACGCGTACGTACTCAGCCTGACCGCCAGGGAAACCGCCAGTGAAATGCGAATAGCCAAAGAATCCAGCATCCTTTTGTCCATACATCTTCTTCATAAGCCTGATTGTAAAAAGTTGAGTAACGTGCCCCAAGCTCACACTGACCAGACTTACGAAGAGTTATTGGTGTTGTCACAGAAAGAGCTAAGCTTTTGTTTGCAGTAAGAGCATTCGCCACATGCAATTTGGAAAGAAGCAACAACACGTTGGCCAATCTTGAGGTTGGTCACGTTAGGCCCTACGCGGTCTACTACGCCCATGAACTGTTGAAACAGGTAAGGGACCATCAACCTATTTCGTGAAAGTATTAATTACTCACCTCATGGCCCAAAATGTCACCCTTCTGAAGGGTAACAATCTCTCCGTGGTACAAGTGGAGATCTGAGCCACAGATCGTTGTACCAGTGACTTTGACAATGACCTATGCAGCGCCTTTGTTAACTCAGATACTGCATAGCACTCATCACACTCACATCATCGGCTTCGGTGATGTCTGGGATAGGAGCATCAACCAGACGGACATCATCGGCACCGAACCATGCAAGGGCTTTCATCGTCGACCCATCTTGGCGGTGTTTGTATTCTGGGTGAATCACGGTTGGTGCAGGGCCCATACGGTCTTGAATAGCGTTGGCAATAGTTTGCATTTTGGGTAGCAATTATAGATAAAGGCGGATAGTGACTGCACAGATGCGCTGATGAGAGTGGTGTGAGCTAACAGATGCGCCGTATGTTTGGTATCGAGAGCCTTATATAGCTCAAGAGGTGGCTCAAAAGGATGACCTAGCCGCGCTGTTTATGATGGAGTATGCGTCGACCCGGAGCTTTGAGCTTCCAAGTGACAGAATCGGTGACGCTGTTGCAACCGAGCACTAGTTAGTTTTCGTGACGTCAGCGCCACCCTTCTGATGACCTTGGCGCATGGGTAAGTACGGCTAAGTATAAGCAAAATGCTCGTATGTAGGGGCCACTTGTGCAAATATTCGCCTTCTGCTAGCCTGTATTTCGCCAAGAAGTAACGCACTTCAGCTCACGTCATATTTAAGAAAAAAATGATGCCGATTCTTGTATATGCCTGGCCTTAAACGATTCTACATGTGCTTGATAGAGGTTTTAACCTATGGAGATCGCGGGAAGAAATCTGAGAAGATGCTACTCCGTTTCGACTTCGAATGCGCAGCAAAACGTATCTTTGTCCAGTAAGACTAAGCCCTTGCCATCTGGGGCCCATTTTAGGTCTCTGACATCAAACCCATCTATCTATCGAGTCAGTGTGCAGTTAAGATATGTACCGGCATTGAATTGAATCGATTTACCTGCAGGAACTCCGACACATTCTGCCATCTCACCTCCTTCGGCGTCTTCCTCACTTTCTGCGACCCACTCATCACTCCAAGTATACATCGCTGGGCCTCCACAGCCTAGTGCAAGGCGCCCCGCGCGTTCCGGATTCCATCGAGCGTTTGTGATTGGCTGCTGATGAAGCAAAACCGTAGTTAAGTGTGGCGTAAACTCTGCCATGCCTGCGGTCATAGATTTTGGGAAGGTGTATAGGTGTGCTGCCTGAGGTGCCGATTCTAAAGCAGCCCACGGTTAGCTTTTGTCAAAACCATTTCGCCTATCAACCTACCATAACGTGCTAGAAGATAAGTCCCGGTGCGGTTCCACTCGAGTTGAATGACACCCGTTTTTGGATGTGACTTGGCTTGGTCCAATCGAGAAACTTCATGGGCGTAGGGTCCTTTTCCGCGTTCGTAAGAAAGGAACCCCCGACCGTGGGTGGCTTCGAGCCATCCTGCGGGCTCGCGCCAAACGGTCTTGTGCCGCAATTAGATATGGTTATAATCTTACAAAAGAGTAGGTGCCTCACCACTCCAGCGGGTATGCGTGAACGGACGCTAAACATAGCGACACATCCCCACGTCAAGCTGTCGAGGATATAAATCTTACATACTAAATCAATACGCAACTGAAACTGCATGAACGAGCTAACCTTATCATCATACCCTCCTACAGCTAGCAAAAGTCCCCCAGGATGCCACGATACAGTACGGATGCCGTATCCGGGGTCTACTTCGGGAGCAAAGGTACCAAGCACGGTACCTGCTAGAGAGAGGATGTAGAGTTTGAACTGCAAAGTGTTATGCTGGCATCAAATGACGATGAAATATAATTTACTTCAAGAGGACCTTCCCACACGGCCAGATGATTGCCTCTGGGTGAAAGGGATATTGACGATAGCGAATGAGAAGGTGACGGATAATGCTATGCAACGCATCAGAGCAATATTATTATACTGAGATTGTTTAAGCTTACCCTGACAAGCTTGAACTGGTTTTTGGCATCATATACTCCAATCGTATCCCTCGACTTGTGACGCTCAGCTAGGATAAAGTAGCGGCCATCTTTTCGGAACGCGAACCCGCGGTCTGGGTGAACCGGAAATTGAATGTAAGTCGCTCCTCCGGTCACAAGCGACCAAACAGTAACGCGCAGCTAATGCGAGGCGAGCGATATGCGTCGGCAAATAGTGTCCAACTTGAAATGAAAGCAAGACGAACAAAGGAACGGAAGACTAAAACGGAGATGTACTCACGCCCCACTCAGAAAAGCAGAGCACCGTGCGTCCGTCGGGGGCAAACTCGGCACGAGCGAGACCTTCAGCCCCCGCCGCAATCGTCGCTCTCCACTGCTCGTCGCGCATACGGAATACGGTTACTGTCCCACGCCGACCGCACGCGGCGAGCAAAAGCTCTGAATCGGCCGACCAAGCTGCGTGTGTGACCCAGCCCTCTGCAGAGGTGCCGTCTGCATCCTTTACTTTGGTAGAGGACGCAGCAAGCAACGCCTGTTGCATCGCAGACGGGGCCGCGTCAATGACACAGGTGCGCGAAATCTGTAGCGTGTCCGTCCGACGGACAATGAGTCGATCTTGGACCGCTGAAAGCAGAAAATGACCGCCCGGACTAAAATGAACCGAGGATCCACTTTGTTTGTATACTTCCGTAAAATCCATTGTTGCGTGATAAGTCGTGTGCTGGTCGCTTCGAGTCTATCGATGTCAACGCTGAAGCAGTCAAGGCCAATAATGTCACGCTTTGTCACGCCAACTATCAATACCACGAGATCTGTGACTGATCGCGTGCAATGGCTCTGGACCGGAGATTGAAGAGGCTGTAATCGACTTCGGCCTCGGCCCTTCTCACATCCTACTCCAACAATCCTGAGTCAGCAAACGCTACTTATGTAACTCCTGTTGCACAAGTCATCGACTAAGGACGATCTGAGGCCGCCGTTAACATCCAATGACGCGACTATGAATCGCATAGAGCCATGTCTGAAAGGACTAGTTGTGGCCTGATGCTTGGAAATGGACATATCCTTGTGTCCTCAAAGCGTGCAGTCCCTTTGAAGATATCCTTCAAGTAAGCAGTCGCCTTGCCCTACGGCCAGCAGGGACAAATGCATAATTCAATCCCTCATACCCCACATTCTAAAAAAGACTTGAAATTAACTGCCTATTTCCACCTTCCGCGTTGTGGTCAAACGTCACACGTCATAGACACGAGGAACGGAATCGACTATCCGTGCCGTATTCCGAAGGATCAGTAAGTCTTAACCAATGTAAGAAACCATATATATCCAGCGGGTTAAGTGCTACCTTTACGGTTTCTCCTCACATTTCACTATGGCCACGACGACGGCAGGAACCATATCACGAACCCCGACTGTGGTGAACGGACCCGATAATAGAGGAACCTCGTCGGCCAGCCCATTGCCAGAAGATATGGGTGAGGAAGAGCGTCACATTCACAAGGAGGAGCTTCCGGAACCGTTACCGGAAGGAGGATACGACCCATTTATGGTTCGCTTTGAACATGATGATCCAGAAAATCCCTTGGTCAGTTGATCTTCTTGATTGACCTCATGTAATTGAATTCGGTCTGATGTAAGAGCAGAATTGGTCGATGAGTAAAAAGGCTCTATTGACATTGAATGGTCTGCTGGTTGTAGTCTATCATATGAAACAACGGAGCTGATTTTTCTTTTCGATATAGCTGGACTCCTGGTACTCAACGCGTAGGTATTGGAACATGGGTTCTATGAGTATCAGCTAACCTTTTTGCGCAGCACGTTTGCAAGCTCTGCACCTTCTGGAATCGCACCGGCTCTCATTGAACAATTTAAAATTTCTCGAGAGGTTGCTGTGCTTGCTATATCACTCTTTGTTGCCGCTTACTGTGTTGGTACGTTCATTTACTTGCTAGAGGATTATGGCCTATACTCATAATTCATCAGGACCGGTAAACATATTTTCTAGTCAACAAGTTTACGTTGCTAAAATGATACACATCAGCTTTTCTGGGGCCCTTTGTCCGAGCAATATGGCCGTAGACCTATCTTCCTGATTACTTTTGTATTCTACACCGTAGGTTGACCCTTTGTGTCATTGTTCCATAAGCTGCTTACATGAATTTGCAGGGATTTCAAGTTGGCGCGGCGCTATCTCACAACACAGCGTCTCTTCTCGTGTTTCGCTTTTTAGGAGGGCTTTTTGCTGCAGCACCGCTGACAAACTCTGGGTATTTCTAGGTCTGCTTTAATTTTTGGATACAATTATTAATTTGGCTGCGTTCTAGGGCCTTACTTGCAGACATATGGGACGTGAAACACCGGGGCACAGGTATAGTAATCATTCTCCGTGGTAAAACACATGCTGACTGAATTAGCGATGTCGATCTTCACTATTATGCCTTTTGCTGGTGTAAGATTCCGCCATTTGTCTTAGGAAGTGTTGTGTACTGACCCAGAGTTAGCCTGCCATTGGACCCGCTGTTGGCGGCTTCATCTATGTTAGCGGAGCTTCCTGGAGGTGGCTTTTTGGGGCGCTGGCTATATATGTAAGTCTCGGCTAACCTAACTCTATACATCCCAAACTGCTGATCGTTGATTGAACCATAGGCAGGAATATCGTGGCTTCAAATCTATTTTCTTATGCCTGAGACCTATGCGTAAGGATTGATTTTCTACAGTTTCACAACCATGCCCGAGTTGACAGTAATGATAGACCGGTCCTACTCGTAGCGAAGGCAAAAAGAGTGCGTAAAGAGACTGGCGACGAACGGTATTATGCCCCTTTTGAACGCACCAAGGCTGGCTTCAAAGAACGCCTGGAGGGAATTCTTGCGCGCCCTTTCAAAGTAAGGCCTTATAAACACTTTTACCTTTGCACATTTTTAAGCTAAGTCAGGTGCTTGTATCGGAACCCATGCTTATTGCCATCACCCTATACATGAGTGTGAGTCATAATTTACGTTGTTGACACTTTCAACATCTAACCAAGTAACCAACAGTTTGTATACGGCGTTGTGAGTCTTGAAAAGCAAAGCAGCTTCTCTCAATGCGAACTAACTTTATTGTGTCAGCTTTATCTTTCGTTTGAGTCATATCCACTCGTTTTTGGTGAAGGGCATCACTTTAATGCCGGAATCTCGGGCCTTATGTTCATCCCTATTGCGCTTGGCGGCGTTGTTGGCGTCGTCATTTATGTTCTTTATTACGGCCCAAAGTACAATCGTGCAGTAGACGCATACGCACCACATCCAGTTCCGCCTGAGGAACGTCTTCCAATGGCCTTTGTTGGGGGGCTGGTATTTGCTGTCGCATTATTCTGGTTTGGATGGACAAGTTACCCAAGCATATCCGTAAGTGCACTATGTTCCAGCTTTAGCCAGTGTTGCTCATTCACTATGAACTAGTATTGGTCGCCTTTGATTAGTGGAGGCTTTCTTGGGCTTGGCATTCAATTCATCTTTTTGTCGCTATTCAATTACATCGTGTAAGTTCCCTATTTGCCTTCAGACTTGTTTGTTGTTGAATTGTCTTCAAGTGACGTATACCTTGTTGTCGCTGCTAGTGCGCTTGCAGCCAGCACGGTTGTGCGGAGGTGTGCTACATTCCAAATGTTATATGCAAAGATTTTAACTTTTTTTTTGGCTTGCAGTTGCTTCGGAGCGGGCTTTCCTCTCTTTGCTAATCAAATGTACGAAAAGCTCAACCCGCGATGGGCGTCAACACTGCTGGGTTGCATCGCTGTTATCATGATCCCAATTCCATTAATCCTCATCAAATATGGTCCCAAATTACGCGGAAAGTCGAAATATGCGCCCTCGAAACCAGTCCAAGCCCCTTCACCGGAAGGGCACAAGCCAGAACAAGTGTAGATATTCTGAAGTCAAGTGTCCCTAAACACGCGAACTCTTATAAGGCGCCCTCGTATACCTTACAGTTAGATGCCTTTAATATTATCATCCCCCCCCTTTTTGTGACATTGGTGATCGTCATCAATCTATAATTTGTGAACGTGCGGTCGGTCCCAAGTACTTTCTGATTCGCCATTTGCTTCCGCTTCGCCGAAGCACGTGCAACGGATTTTCCTTTCACTTTGTCTCCACTCTTGGGGTCCACTCAGCGGACTACGTCTTCGCGATGCCGAAAGCAAGCAAGAAAAAGAAGGAAAAGGCAGCAGACTTTTCTAAAGCAAAGCTGAAACTCGGAAAAGGGAAAACGTTACCTTCAAATGTCATAGATACCTCATTCAAGGCGCGATGTAAGCCAACCTACCCTCACCGTTCTTCCCGTACAGTCTTAACTAAAAGGGCAGCAATTGCGCTTCCCTCGCAGAGTATTGCGGCTGAAAAAGACGGAAATGCACCAACTACTAAGCGTCGTCTGACTTTTGACGATTTAATGTTGCACCTCAAGCATCACAATGCTTCGACTCGCCGAGGTACTGGTCATTAATCTGGCGAGAAATATTGGTGTGACTTACAAAACCAGATGCTCTTCTCGGTATTCGCGAGCTTTTTGAAGCCCATAATGACCTCGTAGAGGATTCTCTTACCGTACTGTTTGGAAACTGTGTTCGATTAATTGGCGACGAGGTAAGTTTCCTTTTCTTACTGAAAGGCCTCTACATAATTTTGCTATCAGGATGCAAGTGTACGAAGGGCGCTGTTGGCTTTGTTTACGTGGTTATTACCAATAATTCCAGCTGTATGTATCCGACTATATCCAAGTCATGCTCGTTCTAACCTTCCTACAGGACATTATCCAGCCTCACGCGTCCTTCCTTCTGCTGTTTACCACCTCTGCACAAACACACATCTTCCCTGAGATTCGTATCGATGCCGTTCGATTTTTGGATTTATACATGGATGTGTTTCCGGAAGCTGTGGTTCAAGGGTGGCAAGAAATTGGAAAAGCGCAGAAGCAAGAGCACGGCGCTCGAGTTCTGGACGGATATCTCGGTGTGCTCAACGCCGGCACTAAATTTGGTGAAGCCGGAGGTTCGTTGCGTCGCTGCTCAAATTTTCCGAGGTGAACATCTGAAAATCACATGCTTTATTCAGACACAGGCCCGGTTCGCGCGACTTCGACAGCCAGCGTGGTTCTTTCACCTATAGTGAGGGTCAAAACTCGATACCAGATTTCCAGCGCTGAATTTTCTGAACAGTCCAAACTTACCGTTTTAAAATCTCTTGGGAGATTTTTGCGTACCGCAGTGTCAACATCAGACATAGGCCATTCTATTTTGCATAATGAACACATGTCGTCGCCTACGCCTACATGGTATTTTAAATCGTCATTCAGCGAGGATGGATTCGAGTCCTTTGAGAGTCTTTGTCGTATCTCATCGTCCAACTCGCAGAGAACGACACCATCAAGAATCTGGACAGAGGAGCCCGGTGACGGCAACATAGATGAACGTGCTGTGGATGGCTTCTATCTTGCTCGGAAAACGTTCACTTCATCAACGACTATCCAGGAGCTTTCATCCGTAGTAGATGAGGTTATGGGTGCCATGACTCACAGCGAAGGCGATCAAACACTGCTTTCCGTAAGTCAGGTTCATTCGATGATGAATTATCTAATTATGTCTTCAGCGACTAGCGCACACCCTTTACCCCATAATTCTGTCCACCTTCTTGGACTGTGCGCCAACAGTGTTTTCGCCTAGTGGGAATCCGCCAGAAACTGAACTAAAGATGGTTATCGCCGCAACAGAGATTGCGGACTGTCTGTACAGCAGCTTGCTGCGGGGTGAACCTGAGGTTAGCCATAACTTGGGCGACATTTCTATAACGCTGAAACCCATACAAGGGAGAGTCTGCTTCTATGCAATCATCGAGAGCAGAACTAGATCAACTACTCAAGAGGATGGCTCCATACTTTCCATTCATGACCAACGGGAGCAAACGAGATATTAAGGTTTGAACAATCAGAAGCGTTTGTTTGTCGTACACTGACGAGTGATACTTGCAGATCGAGCAGTCTTTCCAAGACCTAAACATCGTCTTCTGCGAGTTGACGTCCCTCCTCCTGCTAAGTTCCTCAAGTGTTTTGCATTCTCGCCCTTCACCTCCACCACATCTCCGGGAAGTAGTGAGGTTTGTCACTCGCCTCATCCGAGGTGAAACATCAAGCGGTGTGATCGCGCGCTCGATTTCGGCGCCGGCATACCATGCACTCCTCCCCACCATCTGGTCGCTTCTCTGTGCTCCACAGGAGCCAGATGAGGAGGAAGCGGAGACGGTGCTGCACGTAGTGGTCACACACGCCACACGCGCGCCCAGTACTTCGGCAATAAAGAGGCCGACGATTGAATTTCTGGGGAGGCTGGTCTTGGTAGGACTGGACTGTCTTGCTTGCCAAGCACAAGCTCATCTCGTTGTCAGCTTGAGACTGAAAGGCGTTACAAGGGATCATTCCGCTTACCTCGCGGTCCAGACAATGTCGAATTGAAGGCTCTGGTGGAGTGGCTGATTCATCTTCCCAAGACACTCTGGGAGATTGGCGCGAATGATGCGGAAGCTTCTGAGGTGGGAACTCTGCTCTGAAACGCCGGCCGGCCAAGCGTTGATTTAATTTTTTTTTTCTCATCCAGGCTGTCATTCGTCTTCTGCTCCGCGTGGCTCAACGTCGACTGCGGCTTGCAACCAAAGAAGTAGGTCACTTGTCTCTCCCCTTCATTTATTTCATATCCAACGAGCGCCTGCAGGTTCTCGACTCTATTTGCACTCGGCTCGTGCCGTTCTTTACGGTCAGTCATGCCACTCGGGGACTCATCACGGGGCCCTACGCTCGTATCTCCTCTCCGCAACTTCGTCGGCTTGCGCTTGACCTGGTCGCCGTCTTGCTCGCCGACGGGCCTCCCAGCAAGGAGGCCCTCGTGAGCGCTGTCGAGGTTCGCGTAAGTGGGACGGACGAGGAGCGATACTGGGCCAACATCAAGGCGGGGCTATCGTCGCCACAATGAAGTGCGCCTGGTCGTTGCTTGTACTTTTTCATCTATGCCGAGGATGAAACGTTGATCCGCGGTTGTTTTTATTATTTTGCTCTATTTCATGAGCACGGCTGATTGACTCGTCGTCGTATGATTAAATGGCTATCAAACCATTTCCACCCCCTTCCCCCACGCTTTGAGGTGTGCCTTCCCTCGCTTAAGATCCATATATGGTTGCACTCCAAGTTCGCGTGGGCTCGTCCCTGAAGTCATTAGTAGCCGGCCGGCGGATATAATCTTCAGACGTCATGTCGTGAAACAGCCCCGAACCGCTTCCATCGGAATGAGCGGTATGTCTTGGTGCGTTATCGAGTGGATCAAAAGAAAGAAGGAAGAAGAAAAAAAAAAATCAGTGTCAACCGGAACACTGGCTTTACCGGAGGAGAAGATCAGATGAGGAGAGGCGTACAGTTACGGTGTAGGTGCAGGGGGCCACGCGGTGTCGCGTTCGAGAAAGAGCGCCTCGAGTCTCCCTCCCCCCTGCCTTGATCGCCACCCCAGCGCCTCGCGCTCGTTCCGTCCCTCAAGCTAAGGACTAGTAGTTGATGGCAGGCTTTGTCGTCATCACTACTCTTTACTACGTTGCTTCCTCCCCTCTCCTTTTCATCTACATGTCAGCTTTCAATTGCAAGGCTGTTGGACGTATAGAGTTACAAAGTGAGGGTGTTGCTAAGTGAGAGGGCGGGTGTGAAACAATGGGAGTTGCCCGAAAAGGAAGGCGAGTTCTAGTGCCTGACGAACCTTCTCCGTAGAGAGTTCCTTCCCCCGATTTTGTAATGAACAGCGCCGAAAGCATGTGCTCTCTCTCTCTCTCTCGCTCTCATCCCCTTCCCTCTACCTCCTTCTCTGGACCCAATCGCTCTCCTCCCCCCTCCGCCTTCCTCCACCCTGCCGTTCTACTCTGACCGCTCGGCGTCGCGCATTCAGCGATGATCAAGAGGAACAAGGGCAAAGGCGCGATGATCAACCCGTTCAAGCTGGGGCAACGGTCCGAGCCATCTCCTTCTTCCTCTTCCCCCTCCGCCTCCCCCGCCGCCGCACCCGGAGACGAGCGCCTGAGACCAAAGTCGCCCGCAGGGGGCGCTGCCTCCTCCGCCGCCCCAACGGCCGCACCACGCATCGACCTCCTCGAAGAGCCCAGCGCGCCGGCGCGTGACTCGCGCAAGAGCATCGACAGCGCGCTTCTCACCCTCCAACTCACGAAGACCTCCTTCCTCCAAACCAGGATTGACGACGCCGCCGCCGGCCGGCCACTCTACGTGATCTCCTCCCGGGGCAGAGACACCCAAATCATCCGCTTGAACGAGCAGCGCCCGGTCAAAGTGGCTCACATTCATTGGCCGAAGCACATCCCACTCGAGGGCCCGTCTCGGATCCGTGTTCAGGTCGGAAACGGTCGCTGGCGCGAGGCAGAGGAATTCCTCAAGTACGGATCTCTGTTTACGTGCGTCGTGGTTGTCGAATTTGATGTGGCCGCGTGTCTGACCCCCCAATCCCTTGACGTGTTCCGCGTTCTAAATGCAGTTCAAGAAAGTTCACGATTCCACACTATCCGCACAGCCTCAAGTGGAAGCGGTCTGGTGGCGCGTACAATGTGAGTGCAGTGAGAACTCGAACGGCCCTCTCCTCTCTTTAACTGTCCCGGCTTGACTCCGCCAGTGTACCACGACAGGCGTCAAGGGCAACGTCGCAGTCCTCGACCCGTCATCCTTGTCAGCGCCTCCCCGGATACGTGTCTTTCACTCGCTAGTCGAGCCTGATCCAACGCGCCCTTCACTGGATTATGCAAACGTCCCCATCCTTCTCCTCGATCACTTGGTGACCACTGCTCTGTTGGTCGCATCAAGCGCAGACGAATGGAAAACTGCATCTTCCGCTCCTACGGGAAGCTCACATCGGTCCACTAAGCGGACGAGTAGGCCGGAAGACTCCTCAACCCCTGCTGACCACTGGATGCACCTGGTCGATGGGACCGTCCGCTCGGCCCCAACTCCGTCCAGCAGCAGCAGCACCCGGCGAGCACCCAGCCCCACAGCATCCGTCGGCGGAGAATCAGCACACCCTTCGTCCAGTGGGGCATCAGAGGTCCCCACCTCGCCGGCTTCTTCCCGCCTCGTCGCGACTAACCTCATCCGGGGTTCGCGTGCGAGCATCGACGGGGTGAGCACGCCCGATCTCACCCCACGCACGGCCGGCGCGCCTCCCTCGACGTCTCCACACGACCTCGTCGTCGACACCCAGAACGTCTCTCCCGGGCACTATTACCCGCGCTCGCACGCGCAGAGGCAGGACAGCGTGAGCTCGGAGATGCTGTCCGTGGCCAGCTCGCAGTGGACGCAGAGCTCGAACCCGGGCGCGTCCCCGCTCGATACCCCGCCAAGCGCAGCGTCCAGCTTCCCACCCCCTAGCGCGGGGGCATTTACTCCGCAGTCAGCGTGGGACATGGGGCAGCTCGCGGCGGGGCCCGCTCCACTCCCCGCGAAGCTGGCGAGCGAGCTCACGCGTGCGCACACGTACGTCGCCGTCGCGCCCCAGATACAAAACCAGGCGGACTCGGATTCGGACTCGGACGGGATGGAGGGCGGCGGCGAGGGGGAGAGGCGCGGGACGGCAATGACCGGGCTGGAGCTCCAGAGTTTGACTGACGGGATGCAGCGGGCGACGTTCTTCCCCACCCTTCCGGCGCACCGACAGCCACCGCCACCGCTGCCGGGCAATCACGAAAACTCGTACGACGCGCCGCCTTCTTACGACTCGGTCTTCGACTGCGCCGTCGCGCCTCCCTCTGTGAACGTGCCGGCGCCGGTGCTAGCGTCCGGTCGCCGGTTGCACCATGCGCAAAGGCAAGCGCCGTCACCGCCACGCCCCGCCACGGCCTCGGCGGCTCTTGTGACCCCAACTGCGTCGCGGTTCTCACCGGTCTCAGCCATTGCATCCACCGCTCCGCTCCGCCCACGGCCTGGAGAGTCGCGCCAGTTGCCTAGGACGCCTAGGCGATCCTTAAACGACGCGGATACGACGCCGCTGAAGCCGCCATCTATGGATGGTCTTCCCAGGAACGAGGCGCCTCTGCCACCCCTACCACCTGAGGCGCTCAGTGGGCACAGCGAGCCATGACACATAAATTTCACAAGTTGTTGTCGTCCTTGTCTAACTACTGTTCCATATTCTGACCCCTTTTTGGGACTCTTCTTGCGTATTTTTCCTCTTTTGCATCTATCCAACACGTGCCATACTCGATGTCCATGGCCTTCAGCTCGGTTGGTAAACAACGAGCCAACCATCATTCTCTCATGTTCACTCTCCCTTTCTTTGCATTTCTTTTGTATCCACTAGGTTATCAGTCTGCATTCGGTCGTCCATCCCTTGTCCCTCTTTATCGTCTTCTTTCTTTTCTACCGTGTGAATTACATTGACATCAAGTTCTTAATCCTTGTTTCACGCATATGTTACATAATTGAAAACTGATTGTTGTTTGATTCTGCCTTATCTTTGATTATTTGCTGCGCTCTACCCACAAGCATGCCTGATCGAACACAACAGCGTTGACTTTACGGTTCTAGGCACCCATATGAATGAATGTGGCCCAGCGGGCGGGCGGAGCACCGCTAGCCCGGAGTGCTTGCACTGCTGCATCTAATGCATACGGTATGTCGTCCAGATCGAGTATCTCCTTCCCAAGCAATTCATTATACACCTGCTTCGATATTACGGGTCCGTCTTCGTCGTGCATAGTCCTAACACAGCAAGTCAGCTCAACGGCAGTCGCCCAGAAGAGAATCTACGGCCTATCACATTGTTCCAATCACGCTTCGGAATCCGCAGAACAACAAGGAGGCGGCGAGGTGGATGGCCTGGTCTGGTTGGTTTTCGTCTCCCTTTGCCGTCTCGCACGCGCTCAAGAACGCGAGTACCGCTCGCGGGAGATCCAGTCCCGCCAACGTCGATACCGTGAGCGGCCCGTCGTGAAGCGCAAAGTGGCTCTGTAATGCTTGGTCTTTCTGAATACCATGACATGCGACGTGAAGAATGTGTGCCGAAGGGAGGGCTGCTAGAGTCGTTTCGACGCGGGGCTCAAGTTCGGTGAAACACTCGACTGAGGCGCGGGTCATCTGACTTGAGACGACTTCGGATTCAGCTATGACATTCGGCAAGGGTCTGTGCCCGACCGCGTTTGTTTCAGCGAGAACCATAGTCTTTATCCTCTCTTTTGGTATTAGTGTATACCCTCCACGTGTCTTGATAAGGGCAGATAAGGAAGGAGTGTAAGACGAGACAACAAAGTCTGAAACGGATGCTTGACTTTGACCTGTGTATCTCCCCGCCGCATGAAGGGGAAGAAAAGTAAAATCACCAACTGGACACCAGTGTAAGCGCGGTCGATCTCGTCCATGTTGTTCCTGCTGAACAGTATCAGCAATCAGCCAGCTAGTTAAATCGATTATTTGCGACTTGCCTTGACCCGCAAATGTTCGAAAATGGGCCACACAATATTGTTCCATATTTCTTCGAGTGCTGTCGTTGGCTCTACGAGCGTGCCTGCCATCGGCTGTCGTGGCTTAACCGCAAGTCTTGATACTGGCATTTTTTCTTCAAAAGACTGCTTCAAAATTTCCCCTGACTTGCCAATCTCCCCATCGCGGAGCCCAGCACCCGTGCACTGCAATCGCAGTTTGCTCAGGTACCTCAACGTAATGCAGTCAAGATTGACTATATCGGTCTCCCCCCGGTCATTAAGAATGGCTATTGCATGGCTCCCGAGGTCTGAAGCAAGTAATATAACGACTGGTCCTTGACTCGCTGCGCGTACCAGTTTCTGGAAGGATTCTATATTGAGGAAGCGGTCCTATCCAGGCCGAGAACGCACGTTCCAAATCATTTTCTGTATTTTGTCACTGTTTTGCCGCCGTTGTTCAATCAGAGTGTCTAAGTCAGCTCGATTGCTCTGGTTGGATTCGGGCAGAGAAGAATTGAGGGTGCTTATGAGCTTTTCAAAACGCTCGCGCTCATCGATCGGTAGATTGGAGAACATATCCGGCGATCGCAGACGCAACAACTGTGACCAGCATATAGTCCGACCCTCCTCCAAGATCTCTACCGCCTCTGCTAAACGACCGAGAAAGAGCGCTCTAGTGGCTGCGGTACGACACAAGTGTTCGGTCCCCGTAAGTTCGCGCAAACGAGAAGCTTGATCTAGCCCCAGGTGTGCGACCTGGGGTAGAACTTGTATGATTTGGGAATAGACCTCGAGGGTATTCATAAAAAATTGTATCACGAGTCAAAGAAAGCGATTCTCGAAGGTATTTAATTGCCATTAGCAAATAGTCCTTGCTCTCATAGTGGAGATGGTAATTCAACAACGCTTTACCAAGGTGGATGAGTGGGTTGTGTCGGTACGGATGGCCTTCGGGCCGTAAATCTAGGCACTCTCGTAGCAGCTGTATACACTCAAGGAGGTGTTTCTTAAGCTGATATGGCTTGTAAGCAACCGCCAAAGCGAGCGCCAAATTGAACAAGGTGAGAGAACGATAGGGATGACCTGGAGGACGAAATGTGAGGGCCTGGCGATGAAGGCTGATAGACTCTGTTATATCTTCAAGGTCGCCATAGATATCAAAGCGTGTTTTCAGACAAATGGCGAGATTGTTGAGAGACTTGTCGCGAACATGTGTTCCTGGTGGATTCAGCTCAAGTGCTTGTCTGAGAAAGCCAAGAGCCTGACCAAGGTGGTTCTTTTCTCCAAAATAATCAAACAATCTCTGGTATTGAGTTCCAACTCCAGTGAGTGTAAGGTAGCGGAAAGGATGCCCCGGAGGTCGTAGCTCTAGAGCGGCTAACGAATAAGACAGTGCCGACTCTAGGTCTTTTTTTGAACCATTTTGTTCAAATCTGATTGCGAGAGCACTGCCTAAATTGTAGAGGGAAACGTCAAGAAGTGGATGGCCGAGTGACCGAATATCAAGTGCTTCCACGTGTAAACAGATGGCTTCGTTCAATGCAATGTCGCTTTTCTGTTGCCGAGAGTGGGCCACGAGGGCAATAACGAGCGCGTTTAGAGATGTTTCTCGAAAGGGGTGTTTGATGTCCCGGATCTCCAGTGCTAGTTTGTGCAAATTTATTGCCCTTTCTAGCGTAATAATCTCACCGTTCGACGAAAAATCCGTGTATAGACCAATAACCAGATAAGTCAGACATAAATCGTAGGGCTGGTCTTTATCAGGAAGGGTTTGGGAAAGGTTTTGATAATGATTGACTACACGAGCCCGGGATTGTTCGCTGTTTATGAGCTTTGTTAGAGTAGTGTGAAGTGCGGCATAGCCTTCTAAAGTTTTGTTGCGACGAGGATGTCCTACAGATTGTTGACGTAACGCAACCTCATACAAACACAAGGCTTCGTCAAGAAAGTCCAGGTTTTGAGAAGTGTCATAGTTCCTCTGAAGTACCTCAATACATCCATCCAAGTTGTCGGCGTGAAGGTTGCTATCTGAAGAAGTCTCTAGAGCTTGCTGGTATTGAGAAATAGCACGTGTTAAAGCTGACTTCTCCTCGGACTGACTCAAACCGTGAGCAAAGCAGACAAGTTGGAGGAGACTCTGGTCCTCAGACTTTTCGGGCATATCCAATTTCGTGGGCTTTCTTTTTCTTGGAGTGAAAGGATTTCTCTCCAGATATCAGAGGCTCGTGTTGACCAGGAAACAGTATCTGTACTTCTCCTGTCTGCTCACGCCCTCCTGACGTCGGGGATGACCACTGCTGAGTCTATAGTACAGGGGTGAGTAATCCTTGAAGGCCAGAGCGGGATAATGTTGTGCTACTTTTCGTCGATTGCTAACTAGTTCAATTCCTTCCCACTCAGATTTCTTTTCAAGAAGTACTTGAAGCCCGTCAATAGAGTAGCACAGTACTTCGATTAAGTAAAAACGTGAGTGTTAAAAACTGATACTAAACGCCGCGGCTGATGACTCACGTATACCTTGCAAGCCTGAAAGAACTGCTGGATAACGTAAATGTTTCGTAAGAGGGAGAGTGCTTAATATTTACGTGCTGAGTTTAGTTGGATAGCACTTATATCAACTCTTGACGACAAACCGGCTATGAAAGTCCGCTTTTGCATAATCGGTTGCAGGAGAGAAAGGAGCTAGGCTAACATGACCGCTGTTTACATAACTTATCGATCAAACCCCAGATTCCCCGACCCACTTCCAGTTTGAATTTTGGAGAAGAGAGCTTCAGCCACTTCATCAACTCGTGACATACAAGGCAAATTGTACATGCACCCTCTGAGGCTCCCGATCGGAAATCTTCTACTGACATAGGCAGAGAGATTTCCGATCGGGAGACTCGGAGGGCGTCGTGCAAGTAATACTGGTTCTTACGAGTAAGAACCTTTAGCAACAACAACGGGTTCCATCGAGAAGTCAACACAAGAACTACATAGTTCCCAATGAAATCATACGACCACTCAAGCTTATTGGTGATGACTTCGATCGAAAGATGGATGATGTCACCCTATTGTGCGAGTAAAACAAGCCACCCATATACGCAAGTGAAAACTGGTAGGTACAACACAGGTTTGGCCGCAGGAGGCAACAAGGCTTCTATACGATAAGTTTCTTCGCCGACTTGCCCTTTTTCTCGGAGTCTTTGTGTGACATAAACTCTACCTCAGTCGCGAGTGGACCAGCGAGGCGTGCTGAGTCTGAATACCCAAGGACACTGGTCTTGAAGTGCCGTCCGATGGCTTCAATGCGCGATCGAAGTGCAGCTTCAGAGTCACTCTCTGATACGGGCGCGAGGCGCGTCCAGATGGAAATTCGGTAGAACTGCGGCCGCGTAGAGACGATGACGCCGGTGATAAGCGAGTCAGCTGGCTTGCCATCTTCGTTGACTTGTAACGGGTCAAAAGTCTCGCCAATGGCGGCAAGCAGCTACGAGTTGAATGAGAAAGGATTGTGTGGAGGATGCGACGATGCGTACAGTGTAAAGCCACATCTCATTGATCTTCGCTTTGTTCTTTTCTTTTGGGAGCTGGATTGACCATTTGCCACCGTTCTTGTTTGCCTCGTCCTCCCATGCTGGAATGATGCCCTCCTGTTTGACTGTTAGGTTACTACAGTCATACAAGAACTAACAACCGTGCCTTGAAGAGGTAGTAGTTTGCCTTTGACGGTAACATTGATGGTGGGACAATGTTGTTGTACAACCTGCATTCTGATTAAGCGCCAGGACGCGTATTTGTGTATTGCTGACGTACCCCCAGAATTCTTCGACGCTATCGATAGAAATGACGCGCTTGATGTCCTCCATCCACCCCATAGCGGCTGCTGCACCAGGTGTGCCTGGTAACGGCGTACTGGGGAATGCGGAAAGAGATGGGGTCTGGGGCAGGTTTCGTCCCTTGGTCGCTGGCGAGTCGAACCAGAGGGTCCAAGGTGAGAAGAGTGGGTGCTGTTAGTGCACAAAAAGGTTTTAAGAGCGGTTTTGAACAAATCAATCGATGGATCGAAGCACATATGTAGTGGATGCGCACCTTCACGTTGAAGTTTGTTGGATCGGAGAACACAGTGCGGATGTTTTCTGCCTGGCTCTCCATGTTGACCTCGACTTCCTGGGCATCACCCTCTTCGCCAGCTGCCTCGGTCTTGTTCTTCTCGTTTTCCGCGAGCGCTGCCTGCAGAGCTGCCTTGGATGCCTGAGCGGCTGGACCGGGGAGCGTGGAAGTCATGGTTAGGATGTGCGTATTGTAGAGAAGACGAAAGAAGCTCTGAGCGAGTTGGATGCGATGTAGAGCCCGATTGAACAGAAAGTAGCAGATCTCAATATGTAGGCTTCTAGTGCAGACTCGAAGTGACACAAAACAGAGTTTGAGATTTACGGAGATGGGTGCGAGTGTATGAAAGGCGTTAGTTGACGACGAACAGAGAACAACGGGTTGGCGGACGCGAGTGTCAGGTCCGGCAAGCTCCGCTTCCTTCAGAGATTTTGGCTCACGTGGTATTTCCCCCCTGGGTTGAATGTATCTAATCTCCGGCCGTTTGCGTCTTCGGCCCGGCAACCGCTACGCTGCCGAACCGTGGACTGGCACAAGTGGAAACCTCGGCCGAGCTCCGGTCGATGACGCGAAGCCCATCGGCACCTCTTGACGCCTCTCCGCTCCATCCGCTTCGGAATATTTGCTGCTGACTCTTCCTTCTCTCCCGAGTTCTCTGGCACCCCAGCTCTTCCTCTCCCTTTCGACGCATACACCTACTACGATCCTCAAAATCCTTGAATTTGTGCACGGAGACTTGAACACGATACAGTATGGAGCCCTTCCAGGCAAAAATGGTCGCCGCCGCGACTGGGTCTACCTTAACAGCACTCACAAGTACGCCTATCTGATTGCTCTCTGTGCTTTTGTTCTCACAAGCGTTCTCAGTGACGCCCTTCGATGTCGTAAAAACTCGTCTGCAGACGCAACCACCTAAGCCAGTTGAGCCGTTATTCCCGCGTCCACCGGCCAATATTTGTTGCCAACCCGTTGGGTCAAATCTTGGCTGTGTGCGACAGATGTCTTCGCTCAGCATACGACACCTACCTTCTGAGATGGTGTGCATATGGGATGGTGCCTCATTCCGCACAGAACGTGTGAACGGTTTCGCGGATGCTGTGAAGCATGTGTGGCGTGCAGAGGGAATACGCGGGTTGTGGAAAGGAACAGGAACAACATTGTGCGTCTCTCACCGTCCTGCCCGTCTGCATTCGGTACTCAGTAAACCCACATAGAGCAATCGGTGTTCCCTCATCAACACTCTACATGCTCACATATGATCACTTGCTCAACAAAACCGTCCCTTCTTTTTGCCCCTTCCCAGCACTAGTTCCCCTCCTTTCTGGCGTTCTCGCCCGCTCAACAATCAGCTCTATTGCATCTCCTCTCGAACTCATCCGAACAAATCTTCAGTCAACACCCATCTCGGCTGACCAGCCGCATACCCTGCGTTCTGTTCTCACTTCCATCCGCTCGCTTGTGCATGCGAACGGCGTGCAACATCTTTGGCGTGGGCTCGGTCCAACCCTCTGGCGAGACGTGCCATTCAGTGGGATTTACTGGGCTTCGTATGAAGCGTGGAAGCGAGCCCTGATGAGAAGACGCTTCGAGGGCGCGCCAGCCGCTTTCGTGTCGGGTGCTGTATCGGGTATCACGGCCGCACTCATAACCTCCCCTTTTGACACACTCAAAACCCGCCGGCAAGCAGTCGTCATGGCTGGAACAACGTCTGGTATGACAACAAAGACCTTTCCGCTTATAATGGAGATCATACACAAAGAAGGATGGAGAGCACTCTTTGCGGGAATTGGCCCACGAATGATTAAAATTGCACCAGCATGCGGTATTATGATAGCATGCTTTGAGGTAAGCTAAATACTGCTATTGGTCGCCTACAGAATATCAAACTAATGTACATGTTCAAAAGGGTGTTGGGAAAGCACTCACTGCAAAAGCCCCGTCACAAACATAGTATGCTATTAAATTGGAATCCATTCTGGCTGGTCTTCTTGGTTGAATACTCGCGGCATCTTTTCACTACGTTATCAACTTCGAGTGGGCGCATCCTTTTGATGACGTCTTGTATTTTACTTGCATTTTGATCAATGACTTTCTTAGAACATATTTGTGGCTTCTTCCCCTCCCCCCCCCTTTTTTTTTTTTTTTTTTTTTTTTTGTTTTCTTACCCACTGGGCTATCCTACGCTGGGGTGCTCACCTGGTGCGCAAACTTATGAAATAATGTAGCATGTACTTGTGTATTTATCACAAATGGCGCTCTCACGAGTGGAGCTACTATCTACAACGGGGTTGAGAGTAAAATCATGGGAATTAATGTTCAGCTTCCAGTATGCGAGATACTCAGATATATTACACCAGATTATGTGGAACTAGCCCAGTCTGTTCAACTGTTTCTTTGCCTTGCCTAGTTTATCTGTGGTGCGGTCGACATCCTGACTGAGACCATCGAGGAGGTCAATCTGCTCCGCAACCTCTTGGTGGATGGCAAGGCCAATTTGCTGCTGACGTCGGATGATGGCAGTCAGTCCTTCGAGATCCGCGTCTTGTTGGTCTATCTTCGCCTGCTGAAGTTGAAGAAGGGACTGGTCATCGAGTGCGCGAGTCTCCTCCGTCTCGACAGCCTTTGGTGGACCAAAGCTACGCGCTTGAACGCCGGACTTTGCGGTGCCCATTAACGCAGCGCGGTCCGACGGAGGTGGTGAGCCAGCGTTCATGCCACCTGGTCGAGCGGACGTGTGCCTGGCGGCAGTTGCAATCTTCGCCAGCGTGTTGCAGTCGTCGCGAAGACGAGCTACCATATCGGTCCGCCGCCTCAGCTCGCCCTCTGCCATACCTCCTGCCGCAAGCTCTTTGAGCCCATCCTCTAGTACGTTCACCCGCGTGAGTATTTGGGCGAGCGCCTTCTTCGCACTGACGTTCGCGGTGTGGGCACCTGCAACGTCTCCTTGCGCCGCGAGCGCATCACGCTTGCCTACATCCGCACGTACATCCCGAACGCGCCCTTGCAGCGCAAGGTGCTCGTCGAGCCAGGAGGCGGAAGTGAAGCTCCCCTTGGTGGGTGCGGAAGAGGAGGAGACGTTTGGCGGGGTGTTCAGGAACTCGCGGAAGGCGTGTGCCTCGCGCCAGCGTCCGTCAGGCGCAGCCACAATTGCGCGGAGGTAGGCCTCGAGGCCAGCAGTGCGCTCGGACATGAGTCCAGGATCTGTCCGGCTCTTGAAGAAGCCTGACACCCCTCGCTTGGGAGGCAATGGAGCGGGCGGAGGCAGGGAGCAGGTCTTGCAGAGCTCGGTGTGCAGGTCGGCAAATTCTGAGTAGCGGCGCCAGACTTGCCATGCCCGTGGAGAGGCTTGTACTTCAATGCGGTAGACGATGTGGGTGGAGGGCTCCGTGCGCTCTTCATGCCCACGGATGAACACAGCTTGAATAGACGTCATAGAAACGGATTGTAATGACTCGTTAAGGTACTCAGGGGTGCAAAGGTAGCTTGTACTAGACGGTGTGTGCTTTGAAGATAGAGACTGGACCTGAAGGTGTTGTGGAGGTCGCGCCCTCTAACCACAATAAGTGGGGAGAGGACAAGGAGCGTGGTGTGCAGCACTGCAGGAGATTGGCGAGGGCTGTGCTAAGGGTAAGGCTGTCTCGGATCTCCGGGCGCCTACGAACAACAACGATTTTCTGCGTTCACCACTGACATCCAGCAAGTCGGCTATAAACCCCTCGATACCTACAAGGCTTAGGCCCATCTTTTTGGTTTAAAAAGCTTAGCTATTGAATATGGCCGCAACCTCTATGGCTGCCGCTCTTGCGGCGACTCTTCCCAGCGAGAAAGTCGCACCGGCACCAGCACAACCTCAGTATGAGGCTATTCCGGCGTCGATGTCGAAGGTCATCGATGTGGAGGTAGAGATTCCTATAACGAGTGTACAACTCGATGGCATGGTACGCATTAAACTAACTGCAAACAAGATCTTGGGTTATTGATCTTGCAACAATGACCAACAGGTTGTTTCTAAAATCATCAAGCACGCGGGAGATGCTCGTACTGCAACTGGTCTCCTCCTTGGTCTTGACCTTGATGGCACCTTGGAGGTGTCCAATTCTTTCCCTCTTCCACATGGGAGCAATGATGAGGAAGATAAGGCATCCAAGGCGAACGGTACGCCTCCAGTGCTGTGTTAGGTCGGTGATCCAAGAGCTGACGCCTTGTTATCGATTTGCTCAGCCCGTTATCAAGGAAACATGTTGCGCTCTCTAAAGGAGGTGCAGGGTGACGATTCCGTTGTCGGCTCCTACCTCGCCACAAACACTGGGGCTTTCCTTAACTCTACTCTGGTTGAGATGCAGGCGTTTCACCAGGAGAGGCTTAGGCAGGGTGGCATCGTGGTCGTACACGGTGCGAACTTGAATAAGAAAACAAAATGAATACGTTCTGATCTATATGTCCTCAGATGTTGCACAGACCAAAAATGGCAATGCCGCTTTCCGCGCCTTTAGGCTCACCAAAGCCTTCTTCGACGCGCATAAGAAGTCAGATTTTGGCACTACGAGGTATATATATATTTGGATTGCCAGAGTGGATTTCGCTAACAATAGTCTAGCTTAATCGCCCACCGGCTTACATTTTCGTCAATCCTCCAGGAGGTGCCACTGAAAATTAGGACAAATCCGCTCATGAATGCCTTCCTTGAAGTTATGACTACACCAGCACCTGCTGCCCCGCTAGGGGACTCGCCGTTAGCTTCTTCCTCTTCAGCACAGGCGCCTGTGCCTCCCTCGTTCGCACCGCTCGACCTCGGTGGCGCACCGCTCGCGCGCAAGCTGGAACAGACTCTGGACGCGGTTGACGCATCCCGCACCGAGGAGGGCAACCTCGCCTACTTGCAGCGGCAGATCGCACGCGAGCGCACCAAGGCGGACGCGTACATCCAAAAGCGGCGGGAGGAGAACGCGGTGCGCGTCCAACAGGGGCTGGCACCGCTGCCCGAGGAGGACGTGAGCAGGCTGTTCAAGGTGCCGCCCGAGCCGAGCCGGCTCGAGTCGATGCTTTTCCTGGGACAGGTCGATGCCCACGCCAAGACGCTAGAGGCCGCAGCGAGTATCGGGTTAGCTAAGATGTATGCCGCACGTGCGAGTGCGGGTGTATGATGGTACAGTGATCGCTTAGATCACCGGCACATTGAAGATGATGTATTGTTCTTACTCGAAACGGGTGGTCACAGGCCGCCGCTGTTCGTTGTTAGCGAATTTCTTGGCTATCTATAGAGCTCCGGATTGAAAATGTCGAGGCAGTGTAAATAAAAAAAAAAGGTCCAGTCTCCGGCGGCCTGTGCTGACCGGGACCCTTGTTGCCGTCCAACCGTCCGGAGGCCGTCTGGACCGGAGTCCTCATATTTTAGTTTTCACGCTTCGTTCCTGTTGTCTCATTTCCCCATCTCTCCCTCTCCCTCGCAACCCACCTTCCCTCAGTCTCTTCCCCCCCTCCTCCTCCCTTTTCACTGACCTCGCACATCTTCCAAACGGTCTTGAGCACCATCGTATACCACACTCGCTACCAAAACCAGTCCTTCACTTGAGAGAGATCACCCACCATCACAATGTCCACTCTTTCCAAGACCGTTGTTCTCGCCATCTTGGCCCTCTCCGCCTCCGCCCTTACCACCCCTCTCCATGGTGCTGCGCACTACGGCCGTCACCACGCGATCGCGCGTAACGCCATTCCTGCAGACGTGAGCTCATCTCCCGTCGCCGTTCCTCGTGCGATGCAGAAACGCGGCCGCCGCTGCAAACCGCGCCAAACGTCCTCGAGCGTCGCCGTCCCTTTGTCCACCAACATCGCTGTGGTTACCTCGTCTCAAGCGCCAGAGCCCACGACGTCGTCTAAGGTAGAGCAACCTACTACCTCTTCCAAGGCCCCCGAGCCGACGACTTCTTCCAAGGCTCCCGAGCCGACGACCTCTTCCAAGGCTCCCGAACCCACGACTTCTTCCAAGGCCCCCGAGCCCACCACCACCGAGGCCCCTGAGCCCACCACTACCAAGGTTCAGACAACCACCCAGCCGAC
>JAZHGK010005831.1:0-10481 GCA_037855215.1 Waitea zeae
CCTCCCCCTCCTCCTCACACTCGCCCGCCGAAGCATGCACCACCGCCGCCGAGCACCGCACCGTCGTCGCCCAGGCGATCCGTGAGCTCGAGGCGCTCACCGCGCTCCTCAAGGCCGCCACGAACACCGCCGTGCCCGCCATCGCCCGCCTCCCGCCCGAGCTCCTCCTCCTCACCATGGACCACTGCGCCGCGTCGGACCCGTCCGGCCGGACGCTCGTCGCCCTCACGCGCGTCAGCCGGCACTGGCGCGCGCTTGCCCTCGGCGCCCCCGCGCTCTGGGCCCACCTCTCGTTCCACACACCCCGCTGGACGCGGACCCTCCTCGCGCGCAGCGCGCCCGCGCCGCTCGACGTCCGCGTCGACCTCCGGGATTGGTGCACCGACTCGGAGGACGCGGCCGCGGCGGCGCTCGCGTGCCTCGGCCGACTCCGCACGCTCGACGTCGTCGCCGTCCCGCGGAGGATGGAGAGCTTGTTCGGCGCGCTCGAGAGCTGCACTGACCAGGCGGCGGCGCTCGAGAGCCTCCGGCTGGCGAACCACAGCGTGGACCCGGTCGTGCTCCCACCACGCGCGTTCGCCTCCGGTGCGCCGCGCCTCCGCAGCCTCGTCCTCGCCGACCTCGACTTTGACCCGGAGACGCACGGCCTCTTCGACGCACTCCCGCACCTGACCAAGCTCGAGCTCTCCCGGTCCCACAACGGCACCGCGGCCGGCCTCCCGCAGCTGAACCCGACGCTCCCCGCCCTGCTGGACATGCTCGAGCGTCTGCCCCAGCTGTCCGAGCTGCGTCTCACGCGCATGGTGCCCACCGACCGTCTCGCCCCCGAGCACCGCGTCCCCGCCGATCGCGTCGTCCGACCGCCTGCTTTGACGTCTTTGATCATCTTCGACTCCGCCCCCGCCTGCGCGCGTCTCCTCCCCCACATTTCTTGCCCCTCAGGCGCACACATACGCATCGAGGCGCTCTGCACCGCAGAATCGGAGACGGTCGAGCGCGACGCCCTCTTCGCCTCCCTCGCCTCCCATTTCCCCACCTCGCCCCTCCACCTGCGCGTCTCCCAAACGACCGCACGGGCAGTGACCCTCTCTATCGCCCCGCACCCACACCCGCCCTCCTCCTCCTCCCACAGCCAGACGCTCCTCAACCTCAACCTCTCCTGGCGCCAGCACGACCCCGCCCGGGGCATGCGCACCGTCCTCGCCGCCGCCGCGGACCTCGTCCCGAGCCGAGTCCAGAAGCTCTCGGTCGAGCGCGTGCCGACGGACGCGCCCACCTGGCGCGCCGTCCTCCGCGCGTTCCCCGCGGTCCGGCACCTCGCGGCCGAGCGCGACGCCTGCGCCGGGCTCGCGGAGGCGCTCCTGCCCTCGGACCTCCAAAGCGAGCCGGACGAGGATGACGGCGACAACAAGGCCGGGGCGGCGTCGGCGGCAGACCCGGTCCTCCCCGCATCCACACTCACGCACCTCTACCTCGCCCATCCGCGCCCCGTCCCGGACAAGCCGGACGCGCTCACCCTCGTCGTCAAGTCCCTGTACGCGCGCGCGGAGTTTGGGGTGCGGCGCCCGGACTGCAGCGGCGGCGAGATGGTAGACGGCGCGGTCAGGGAGCTCGTCGCCGTCGGCTGTGGGGGCGTGCTCGACTTGGACGTCGTGGACGAGTGGAGGGTGCTGAGGGCGATGGGATTGCGCGTGTACACCGAATGAGCGAGGGAGGCGATAGGCTGGGTGCATCTGGTTTGATACTTGCTGCGTAATTTCTGGTTAATTGGAAGTGCTAGAGCGATTTAGATTTCGGTGAGGCGTTGTTATTTTTGCCTGTGCACCTCGTTGCCCGTCTTTGCTTTTGATCTTAAATTGGCTTTCCTTTTCGTCCTATAATTGTTATCGTAGCGCTCGGTTAATATACACTGGATTAGATGTCTTATCATTCGACTTGGCTGAGAGTGTCTAGGAAACTATTTTGCACGAATAGAGAAGATATGCGAGCGCGATACATGCATACCAGCGATCACGGGTTACATCCAGGGTTACGGCCCTTCGTAGAACATTCACATGATCCCAACAAGCTCTTTCCTTTGGCCCGCATTCCATCTGGTCGTCATGTAGCCAACCAGAAGTCTCGTCTTCTCCAGTCCTATTTACAGCCAAAGTCCCGGACGTTCCTCTAAGCCCTTCCATCTGGATGCTCCGGCTGTTCTTATTCTCACCGACGCGTACGCTGTAAAAGTACACATGATCCTGTGGATCGGCGATCCATCGGAACTAACATATACAAGTTCTACGCATGTGCTCTGCCAAATTGGCAAAAGGCAAACCGTTTGGCGTTTATGTTTTCTCATGCAAAGCTTATACGACATGGCTTTAGGAACAAATCCCGCGTTTTGAGATGCCTCAACAGAGGATTGTACATGTAACCTTGGGTACTTGAGTAATGGATCCTTCAGCTCAGCTACGATAACCTGAGTCCCCAGATCCGCTTCAATGAGGAAGTGGGATGGTTGGTCAAAGGAACTGCTGATCCGTTCAATTGCCACAATGGAATCTCGGAGTCAGTTTGTATACGGCCCGGGAGTTTCCATCTTCTCTTTTCCCCACAACCTTTCGAACCCACATTCGAACCGCATGATGCGCGCTTGAACCTCGCATCCTCGTCGGCCTAACGATGACCACGACGATCCTTGGAGCACGCAACCGACGACATTGTTGCGTAGGAACGCTATAAAGACCAATGTGGGCACGCGTCGTGGACGCTCTCTGGTGCAACAAACCATGGCTCGCCGTCTCACGCTCGGCTTTCTTGCGGCCGCGGCCGCGGCAACGCTCGCCGCTGCGGACTCGTACACGTGGAAGAACGTCTACACTGGTGCTGGAGGAGGATGGATCGGCAATGTCGTGTTCAGCCCCATCAAGAAGGGTGTAGGTACGCTTTTGGTTTCAGCTACCGCACGATTTGGCCCTCTCGACTGAGCTGTATGCAGCCTATCTTCGTACCGATATCGGTGGCGCTTACCGACTTGCGGCGGACGGAAAGACGTGGATCCCCCTCTTGGATTTTGCGGATGACGCGCGTGCGAACTACTGGGGCGTGTACGTACTTTCTACGCAACGAGACAGTCTGAAACTGACATTTGCTCTCAGCGAGTCCATTGCGGCGGACCCCGTCAGTCCCAACACCGTATATATTCTTACGGGCCTGTACACCAACTTCTGGGACGGCAAGAACGGCACTGTTCTCAAGTCGACAGACCAAGGTGCCACCTTCAAGGCTGTCACGCTTCCCTTCAAGGCAGGTGTTAAAGCGAGAGCACGGTGATATGGTTGGTTTCTAACTGTTTATGTTCAGGTTGGCGGTAACATGCCAGGACGCGGCGCCGGCGAACGCCTAGTAATCGATCCGAACAACAACAAGGTGCTCTACCTTGGCGCCCGTTCGGGCAACGGCCTGTGGCGTTCTACCGATGCTGGCCTGACGTGGAAGCGGGTCACGAGCCTTACTGCAACCGGCACTTGGGCTGCTCAACCGTCGGATTCGTCTGGTTTGTATCAATACATCTGACGCGTTTTCCTGAGACTGACATCTTGCAGGCTATAACTCTGACCCTATCGGCGTTGGTTGGATTGTGTTCGACACAACTGGGCCCAAAACCCCCGCGGGTACATCGCGCATCTTCGTTGGTGTGCTTTCGAAGGGCTCATCAAACATCTGGGTTTCCAACGATGCCGGAGCAACCTGTAAGTGGTATATACGAACATAGCCGTTCGAGAGTACTTACCACAAAAACCGTCAGGGTCTGCGGTGGCCGGTCAAAGCACCACCTTCCTTCCGTACGTATCCCATGCGCCCTACTCAGGGGCCGTTTGCTCACGTTCTTTTTTTCTGCAGCCACCATGGCGTGCTCGCTCCTGCCGAAAAGTCCCTCTACGTCAGCTACGTCGACAGTAGGTCTTTCCCGGTAGCCCCCAATAGGTGTTAACCCTAATCGTGTCCATAGCTTCTGGTCCGTTTGATGGCAGTGCGGGTCAACTCAGCAAGTACAATATCACATCGGGAACATGGTCGGACATTACCCCCACTGAGGCAAGAACCGATGGCAACTACGGTTTTGGTGGTCTGACTATCGACGCTCAAAAGCCGGGCGTGGTCATGGCTGCTTCTCTCAACAAATAGTAAGCACCTTTGACCTGTACTTACCACTGAATCTTACCTCTCTCTCTCTCTCTAGTTATCCCGACGGACAAATCTGGCGCTCTCTGAACGGCGGATCTACATGGACAAACTTCTACAACTACTCGTTCCCTCCGCCCGACTACCAGCTTGCAGTGACGCCTCATTACAAATGGGTATGTCAGGATTAGATGCTTGATTGGTATTAGACTAAATAGTTTGTATCTAATCTAGGATGTGTCCACCGCCCCATGGATCGCGAACTTCATTACGTGCGTTTTATTTACTGCTGGGGTGACACTCATCGCTAACCTTACCTTTTTAGTGATACGAAGCATATTGGATGGGGTATCGAGGGCTTGCAAATCGATCCCTTCGATTCAAACCATTTCCTGTATGGAACGGGCCTAACACTGTTCGGCAGCTTTGACCTTCTCAACTGGGTATGTTCTCTATCCTTTCTGCCCATCATGGGCTAACGAGGTCCTCTTCTCAGGACACTGTAGGCAACATCACGCTATCGAGTCTTTCCGCAGGTGTTGAAGAGGTAAGTGTCTATTTTACACACATCAGCCACCTTTCTGACAGTATAAAAGACTGCCGTCTTGGGCCTTATTTCTCCGCCCTCTGGACCACCACTTGTTTCTGCGTAAGTTCAACATATTTTAAAAGAAGCATCTCATTGAAATCTTTTTAGCACTGGTGATGTCGGCGGCTGGGTTCATACGTCGTAAGTTATGAAATAGTTCACTTTGCTCCCCAGACACTGATATTATTTTCAGCCTCACTACTCCACCCACCAAGGTTCACTTCCCATTCACCTTGAGAGATGTCGATTATGCAGGGAACAGCCCAACCAAGATGGTCATCACCGGTGATAACGCTGGCTCTCTCTCAGTATCGACTGACAGCGGAAGTACATGGACGGCATACCCAGGAACTACGCCTACAGGTGGCAAAGTCACCTATTCGGCTAACGCAACGAGCATCATTTATTCTACAGCTACTGGCGTCTCTGTGGCTCAGAATGGTGGTGCCTTTGCAGCGTCGACAGGCGTCCCTGGCGGTGCACTTGTTGAGGCAGACAAGTCGAACGACAGCTATGTAAGTCAAAATACGCCTATACACGTTGGCGGTAACTAACATTTTGTCCAGGTATACGCTACCTCTGGTGGGAAGCTCTACGTTTCCTCAGATACCGGCAAGACCTTCACTCAGACCGTCGCGCTCGGCTCTGCCACCGAGTCTCGCTCTATCGCCGTGAATACGCTCGGTAAGGCGGGTGAGCTCTGGGTGAGCACGGAGCGCGGCATCTTCCACAGCGCCGACTTTGGGAAGACGGCGAAGGTCCTCGGCGGTGGTCTCTCCTCTGCGTACTCGATCTCCGTTGGCGCGCCAGCCCAGAAGAACGGGACGCCTGCCGTATTTGCCGCTGGGACCGTCAACGGTTCAGGTGGCCTTTGGCGCTCGGATAGCGCAGGGAGCAGCTGGACGAGTAAGCTGGGCTTGGTTTAGCACTCCACCCAACCGTGCTGATCTGACTTTGCAGAGATCAATGATCCACAGCACGGCTTTGCGGGTCTTTCAAGCGCACTTCTGGCAGGAGACCCAAGGATTTACAAGAGGTAAGCACGTTTCAGTATTCATTGAAACCATGTGTCACTAAACTGTGCGTAATAGGGTCTACGTTGGTACCAATGGTCGTGGAATTTGGTATGGGAACTAAACCACGATATATAGCAGATGATAAGCAACCTTTTGCTACTTTGGCTCAGCGTGGAAACCTGTATATGAGAGCAAAACTGTTGGTATTTATATTGTTTAACAGGTTTCTGTTCACAAAAACTATAAAAATAAATTACAGATGTGAACGTCAAGTATCTATTAGAGAAGAAAAAGCTGAATAGAACCGGAAGATAGCGGTTTGTCCAAAAAGACTAGATGAGGAATATCTTCTGAGTAGGATCACGTCTTGGCTGGCCCTGATGTGCCGCAGCTCATTTCAAGCTCTTCTTCTTCTTTTCGTAGCCTATTCATGGTTGCGTCAAGGATGCGCTGCCTGCGTTCCTCCGGTGATTCTTCAACCATAGTCGTACCAGGTCTGGTACCGGATCCACCTAAAATGTAGGACCGTGCCTCAGCTTCCAGCTCTGACGATGGCTCGTATTCGTATCCACGCTCGACGAGGGAATGTGTGCCCGCCGATACGCTACGCTCATACTCAGCCACTTCCCGGTTGAGCTTCGAGTTCAATTCCTTAAACTGTATTTTGCCCAAGTTAAATCGACAGATGTTAAAGCCCGGAACGGGATGGACGCTTACGTTGTTGTCGTGGTCGCCCCATACGTTATGAGTCAATTCGTGACACAGGACTCGACGAATCTCTCGGTACGACCTGAACCCTTTATACGTGTCCGTCCGGATGCGCAGCTTGATCTGCTGGCCAGCGTTGACGTTGAGGCCTAGCAACTCTGGATTCTCGTGGGGCGCCAGTTCCGTCAGCAGGCCGACGGCGAACCGATGGGACTGCATGACGTGAACGATGGCGGGATCGTCGGCGAGACGCTGGAGGACGGCACGAGCGGATTCGGGGTCTCGGAGATGAGGGAGTGGCTCGATTCGGTGGAAGCGGTAACTGAGGTTGGTGCTTGACGAAGTGCCGGTGTTGCGAACCTTGAGGCGGATAAGAATAAATAAAGATTTCTAGATGTGTAGTTCAGAGTGATAGTCTCATACCTTAACGGTACCCTTCTTGGCCCGCTCAGCCATAATTTGCTCGCGGCGATGTTTCTCATCCTCCACGCCTTTCATAGTACCAAGCTCTGCGAAAGGGCAACACAAGGAGGCTCAGCATTATTGATTGAATTCCCTAGGATTCGGACCCACCCTGACTGGTTGGCCCAATGAGTTGCACCTTCGCCCCATCCTTCAGCCCAGCGTCTTGAATGGTCGTCTCCGCATTGATGGAGGCCTTCTTCCCCTTGTAGATGAGTTTCTGGTTCTGCGGTTGGACGCCCGTGAGCTCCTCCAAATGCAATTGAAATCCAGCGAATGTTTCTGATGGCGAGAGAGACAGCGAGTGATTTGTTCCTCGGTATGAGACGGTGAAGGATGTTTCAGCCATGGTGAGTGTGTTGGGTCAAGTTGCGTATGCACATTGTGAATGGCTTGCTCACAGCCATGACGGTAACTGAGTAAGCAGCTCCGGAGGGCAGGGACCGGGAAGACTGAGCTTATATAAGCTTCACTCATTTATCATCAGCAATTCGAACATCTTATGCATGATTTCCTTATATATATATATATATTAACATTTTTCTGTGTATGCACTCGTGATTGGGCGTGCCAGATCACCAAAGTTCAACGGAGTGTGTGCAACAAGAGTGTGAAGGAAGGGTATTACAGTGCGACGGGTCGTCGACCATGGACCAGAGCTTGGTCGCAGAATGGACTGTGTTTCCGAAACCAATGCCGCCACTTCTCGCGGCTTCGACTCCGAAGCCTAAGGCCATGGCACCTGGTGCTCACACATCAATAAACCCCTACACTCGATAAAAACCACGAGAACTCGACGCATCTGTGCATGTTTCATAGAAATTCAATTTGTCGCATAATGCCAACGCAAAGCTTGTTAATTGAAGGTCCACACTAGTGAAAGTAAGTGAATGTCAATACTTTTACAGAAGTCATTCATTTACATATACTTCAGTGCGAGTGCTGGCCGCTTATCAAAGCTCTCTCCCACACAGCCTTTACTGTACTCGGGGTCCGCGGCCCCGGTCTTTGTATGTTTGATATCCTCCCTGTTTCATCCTCCCTCTTCACGCTCTTCCCTCATATTGAACGCAATGGATATCCGCAAAACGGTCACCATACTCGAGACTGTGTCCCCTCTGATAGAAGCAATCCCGATAGTGGGTGACGGTCTTGCGGCGATGCTTGGAGTCGCGGTCCAAGTTTGCAACTCTGCCGAGGTGTGCTCACTTATGGTCATAGCTTCGTCCGGACGACGGCTAAAGGCGATGATATGGTTTTATAGAGCGCCAAGACCAATGGCGACGCATACAGGCAACTGGCTCAAGAGGTCGCCGAATATGCCACTGCCATCTCACGCGCGGCCCAGTCAGATTCGCGTCTTTCCCCTGCTTAGTCAAAGTCAGAAGCGGAGCCAAACGAGCAACAAAAGGCTTTGAGGGAAAATATACAGAACCTAACCAAGTTCGTTTCATATTTCTATCGTTGAGCGATCACGGTCTGATGAGTCACGCTAGTGATTTTCGCGCAGTTGTAGAAGTAATTGACAAAAGAAGAGCTAAAGACGACAAACGACGCAGCAAGGTTCTGAGCGGAGTACGACGTTTTCGGTATAACATATGGCATGAAGGAGACGACAAGGAGAAAGTCGAGCAACTTCGGAAGGAGATTGAGATGCACATCCGATCGTTTCATGTAAGTCACATTTTCTGCTTTAACGATGTTTTCTTTGTTTGTTTGTCTAACTTGTTGGCTACAGCTTGGGAGTAAAATTTGCGGGCTAAACGCATTGGAGAGAATGAAGAATGAGATAGAGACCTTCGCAGCTCGCCAAACGCAAGAAAGAGAGACAAGTGCCGCTCGTTTGGTAGAAGAGATGAGGGCCATAGCCACACCTCAGCTAGAAGGGATTCAACAGGTCCAGTATTATCAACAACTTGGTACGTACTGGCTGTGCTCCTATCTTACACATGCTAACAGCACATTGTATTTCAAGACTTGATAAAGCGTGCGCTCAAACCAGTTGAAGGAGCCCGGTTTCACGAAGATGGCATGCCTAACGGCTGTCTTCCCCACACGCGCGAGAAGCTCCTCGAGCAACTGCGTTCGTGGGCAAAGGACGACTCCGAGGCGTGTCCCTCGTGTTTGCTTTGACTGGTTTGGCGGGAACCGGAAAGACAACAGTGTCGATCTCATTCTGCGAAGGCTTTGACGCCGAACTTCCGGTGATCAGCTTTTTTATTTCACGTGGCTCTGCCGAACGCCGCAGCCCCAAGCGTATCATTCACACGCTCGCCTACCAAATTAGTCTCCGCCAAGTCAAAGCGCGAACCGTCATCGGAAACGCGCTCCAAAATGGCCGCGACATTACCACTCAGAGTATGAGGGAACAGGTAGAAGGGCTCTTTGCCGCCCCACTCAAGGTCTGGGAAGGATCCAAACGGCCGATTCTGATCGTGGTCGATGCCCTTGACGAATGCGACAAGGTCAACGGTAGGGAAGGCGGCGAGCTGATCCCACTCATTGTCCATGCAGTTCGTCAGCTTTCGGGAAGGGTGAAGCTCCTGATCACAAGTCGTGAAGAGCCTGAGATTATGAAGATGTTTGAGGTCATGGGCCTAATGATACCCGAGAATTCTATTCACCTTCAGAACATCGAGGATACAGTCGTAAGGCTCGACGTCGAATATTATTACACCTACTTCTTCCAAATCATCTGTCAGGAAGCAGGGTTTGATGCGAGCTCTTGGCCATCCAGAGTCGATTTCGATCTGTTAGTCGAGCGAACTGGAAAGTTATTTGTGTACGCTGCGCTGGTGATTCGGCTTTTACATAATCCATGTGTCGACCCAAAGGAGCAACTGAACGAAATTCTATATCCTTCGGCCTCGTCGGATAGCCAATCCGTCTTCGATCCGCTAGACGATCTCTACCTTACCGTTCTCGAAAAAGGAATCGACGCTGGAGAGAAATCATTAAACTTAGCCACACAGCTACGCCTTCGAAAGCTCGTAGGTGTCTTCGACTTATTACAGGCACCTTTGAGCATCCGAGCTATTTCATCGCTCCTTGGTGAAAGTTTCACTCTCGTCAGAAGAGACACTGGCCGCTTGTCGGCCGTTCTTCTCATCCCGGACAAGGAGGACGCACCCACAATGACATTTCACCCTTCATTTCCGGACTTCATCTTGCGACGATGCCTCGATCCACGCTTCCGGATCGATGCAGGCGTCTACCACGCGCAGCTTCTACATTTTTGCCTCGTCGTGATGGATCGTCTCCTCAAGCGCGACATATGCAACATTGGGGACCCGTCAGTTATGAATGCAGACGTCAAGGACCTAGAAACCAGGTGCAACGAATTTTTGCCGCCTGAACTCCGTTATGCATGTGAGCACTGGCTAGTGCATCTCATGAAGGCTAGCGATCTGGATGCTTCTCTTGTTCAACGACTGAATACCACGGCGGGCACGAGCGAGTATTTTCTCACAAATACGAACTAAAAAAACGGAATGTATTTTGAGGCAAATACCCATTGGTAAACTATTGGTAGTTTCTGA
>JAZHGK010005834.1:0-14807 GCA_037855215.1 Waitea zeae
CTCCCCCCCCCTCTTCCGCCCTATATCGTCATGGGTAACTGCTGTTCTGGAGAGGTCGACTTCAGTGGCGATCCTTGTCTTCACCATTTTAACCTTCATCGCACTATCGGTCGAGGCGCCTTTGGCAAGGTAAGTAGCGATGCGCTTCTAGCGGGGATCAGCAACTTCGATGCTCACCCCCCAACTTCTTCTTTTTCCAGGTCCGCGTCGTCGAACACAAAGTAACTAAAAAGACGTACGCACTCAAGTACATCGACAAGGCCCAATGCATCAAGCAAAAGGTAAGAGTCATACCACTCACATCATACCCCCCCCCAGCTCCCACTGACGTTCCCTCTTTCTCACAGGCTGTCACCAACATCATTCAAGAGCGCCGATTGCTCGAGGAGATTGACCACCCGTTCATCTGCAACATGCGTTTCGCCTTCCAGGATCCTGAGAACTGTTTCTACGTGCTCGATCTCATGCTCGGTGGCGACCTCCGCTTCCACCTCGACACCAAGGGACCTTTCCCAGAAACCGTCGTTCGCAACTGGGTTGCCGAGCTCTCATCGGCTGTCGAGTATCTCCACAGGCAACGCATCATTCACCGTGACATCAAGCCCGACAACATCCTCCTTGATGCTGATGGTCACGCCGCCCTCACTGATTTCAACGTTGCTATGCACTACTCCTCCCGCCGGTTGCACACCTCCCTGGGTGGGTCGATGGCCTACATGGCCCCTGAGATGCTCTGCAACACTGGGTACACCTGGTGTGTCGACTGGTGGGGGCTCGGCGTCACCGCCTACGAGCTGCTCCACAGGAAGCGCCCCTTTGACGGCAAGAACGTGGACAAGCTCAAGGAGGCCGTCAGCCGAGAGACGCCCACCTTTGCCGGCCACCTCTCTCCCGCGACCGTCAGCGCCGTCCTCGGGGTACGTCGACAGTTTGAGACGTTTTGTGAGCGACTTGTACCTAATTGCTGACGCGCTTTCATCAGTTCCTCGAGCGTGATACCTCCCGCCGATTGGGCTGCCGTCCGAACGGACAGGGCATCCAGGACATCCACTCCCACCCCTGGTTCTCCGGCCTGAACTGGGACGTGGTCGAGGCGAAACAGCTGACGCCAGCGTTCATCCCAGACGTACGTGTCCCCGCCACCCGATCACAGCCAAGGCCCATCCGCTGACATGCGCCTATCTGTTACACAGTCCAAACGGGGTAACTTTGACGTCTCACACGAGCTCGACGAGTTCATGTTGGCAGAGAAGCCGCTCTCCAACAGCAAGCGGAAAGGCCGTCCAGACGCCTCGAAACTGCCGCCTGAGCTGCGCGAGCTCGAATCACAGTACGTTGTTACCCGGGTCTTTTGCCGGCGATAACGGCTGACCGAGTCCCCCCCCCCTCTTCTTCTCCTTGTACTTTTTTCTTCGTAGGTTCCTCATGTACGACCACATGCACTCCACGCGCATGTCGTACTACCCACAGGGGGAGGCCGAGCCCCGCAGGTCGGGCACCTCCTCCTCGTCCGGGTGCAGCGGCGAGAGCAGGCAGTCGCGGGCGCTCTCGCGCGCGGACGCGCTGAGCCACGCCTCGTCTGCGAGCTCGACGAACGAGACGCTCGTGTCGGCGGCGACGGTGCACGGGAATCGGTCGGCGGCGTCCACGCCTCTGCCGGCGGGACCGGCGCCGGTGAACCCGCAGATGCAGCAGATCCCGGCACCTTTGCCCCGCCACATGAAGCGCGCTCAACGGTAGTCTCTCTCTCTTTTTTGGGGGGGCTTCAGCCGTCTGGTTTCTTTTTCACTCGTAACTTATTACGTTTACTTCTTGTGAGTATTTCAGCTTTCTATAAGTGGTTGGAACGGCGGACTGAGATCTTCATTTCCAGATGCCTCACCTACGCGCTTCGAGATAATCACTTATATCACACACAATCATTTATTAATTTCGTTTGCTACTACCATTCTTAGTTTGGAACCCTCATTCTTCGCATCCTTGTTCTCTGTTCGCATCCTTTCTTCCTGCGCATCAATGCGGGGCCACACATCATGTACTCTAGACACACATCCAAAACGCACCTGTACAATTGAATATAGATCACTTACTTGACAGACTTCTCAACGCCGTTTTGAATTTGTTTGAATACTCTGATGTCTCTCTGACTGTGACGGTTTCGACGTTTCGGTTCCCTCTCAGAGCGCATTCCCTCCGAGCTGAGTGAAAAACAGTTTTAGCAAAAAGAAAAGACCAGCTTCAACGTGTAATAGGTGACGTACTTGAACGCCGGTCAAAAATATGCCAACTGACGCCCGTAGCGTCACTCAGCACCACAGCCCGAAGGCTGTCAGCATTGAATCCGACGCACGTTCGTCCGTGCCTCGCTTCCCATTCGTCCATTCCCGCCAGAAGTGAGCCGAATTGGCCAAGCTTTCCACCTCGGTCGCTTTCCGCAGGGTTCGCGTCTTGCACCCACACCCAGCTTTACCCATTTTTTTTTCCCTCTCTCTTCCTCTCTCACCTTGTTGTCTCGCATACTCTCAACGCTACTGGCATGAAGTTTGGCAAGAAAATCAATGTGCGCACCACATTTTCTTCTTCTTGTTCGTTTGGTTGAGTTCTTTTGGACTCGCGCGTGTTGACATGTCTCTGCTGTTTCCCGTCATGATATAGAACGATTTATACTCTGAATGGCGACCGTTCTACCTCAACTACAATCTGCTCAAGCGTGAGCTGAAGGACCGCACGACCGCACACAACTGGGACGAAAATGACGAGCGGGAGTTCACCAAGTTGCTCGAGAAGGAGCTTGACAAAATCCACGACTTTCAACAGGCAAAGGTGCGTTATCACGTTCTCCGTCCCCCCGCCCCCTGCACCACACACACAAGCCCTTACGGTCCACGATCCCTGTCTATAGACGTCCGAGCTCGCGCGTCGCATCCGAGAGGCCGAGAAGGAGGTGAAAACTCTCGTCACCGAAGGCGAACACCACCCCCACGGGGAAAACGGTGTTGCCGACGCCGAGGCGCAGCCACGCGCCCAGCCGGACCTCTTGCAGGACGCCGGGTCGGACGACGAAGATGAGGACGATAGCGACGAGGACGAAGAGATGTCGTCCAGCCATCATTCCGTCGACAGCCTTGAAGACCGCTTCCACGCCCTCGAGGAGGAGGTCGCCACCCTCGTCGCCGACGTGCACGACCTCGCGCTGTACACCAAGTTGAACATCACTGGCTTCATGAAGATTCTAAAGGTGCGCCGCCCGTTTGAGACAGCTTTGCTTGAGAGGCTAAACTTTGTCCTCCCAGAAACATGACGTAGGTCATCGACACCTGTTTCCCCCGCACTCTCCTCATTCGACACCCTTCTCCAGAAACGAGCCCCTACCCCACTAAAGTCGACGTTCGTACAAGAGTACCTCGAGAAGCGCCCCTTCTACAAATACAACTGGGACAAGCTGATCGTCAAGCTCTCCAAGCTGTATGACTTGGTCCGCACTCGTGGTCATCCCGTCCAGGGCGACTCTTCGGCGGGCGGATCTCAGAGCGCTTTCGTGAGGCAAACGACCAAGTACTGGGTCCGTCTCCCCTCTTTCCTTGCATTTGCCTGTCGAATGCGTGTTGACGTTGGTGTAGGTACACCCAGATAACCTCGTCCACCTGAAGCTTGCCATCCTGCGACATCTCCCCGTGCTTGGTGAGTCGTACGCAAAGACGAACGGCACACGGACTGACTTTGAGGCGCCCAGTCTTCAACTCGGAGAAGGAGTTTGAGCCAGCAGACGCGGCTATCACCTCCATCTACTTCGACAACGAAGACCTGGACCTCTATCTCGGACGGCTGGAAAAGACGGAAGGTGCGGAAGCCATCCGCCTGCGGTGGTATGGCGACATGGACGTGCGCACGGTACGACACTAAGCGTCTCTTCCCATCCACGATACTCTTTCTGACCAGGCACGAACAGATCTTCGTCGAGCGTAAGACCCATCGTGAGGACTGGACTGGCGAAAAGTCAGTCAAAGCGCGATTCCCGATCAAGGAGGACAAGGTGAACGCGTTCCTCCGGGGAGAGATCACGATGGACGAGGAGTTCGACGAGCTCGTGCGCAAGGGCAAGAAAACGCAAGCGGAAGCGGACTCGATGAAGCAGCTCGCGAACGAGGTGCAGTACGCAGTCATTACGCGCAAACTTCAGCCCGGTAAGTCTCTCCGAGAACGCTGGTTGTGCTCTCAGATGTGCTCATACATTCCTTCAGTCATGCGCACATTCTACAACCGAACCGCCTTCCAGCTGCCAGGCGATGCGCGCGTCCGCATTTCGCTCGACACTGAGTTGAGCATGATCCGCGAGGATAACTGGGATGGCAATATTCGCTCGGGCAGCAACTGGCGTCGAATGGATATCGGGATCGATCACCCATTCAATCAAATTCCTGCAGACGACAAGGAGCTCTTCAAGTTCGTGGATCTTGCTTTGAGCCCATCTGTTCTCCTCTAACAAAGAATTATAGGTATGGCGTGCTTGAAGTGAAACTCCAGACGCAGTCTGGCCAGGAGCCACCCCAGTGGGTTATCGATCTGATCCAATCACATCTGGTAGAGGCTGTTCCCAAGTTCAGGTACGACAACGGGTATTCCCCCTTTTCTCTAGTGTTATTCTCACGCGGTGATTACAGTAAATTCATTCACGGATGTGCGACTTTGCTTCCCGAAAGAGTTGACCTCGTCCCGTTCTGGCTTCCTCAGAGTACGCAACGCCTGTCAATCTCAATACTTTGTACGCTGACCAAGTACCACAGTGGACACCGACATCTTGAAACCCAACAGTGGCAAGTTGAACATCCAGCGCCCCACTCCATCCGCTTCCCATTCACGGATCATGTCCACTGAGAATTCATCTGGCAAAGAAACACCAGAGTCTGCTGAGCTCGACAAGAGCAACGGGGGCTACATTGGATACGCCGAGCCAGCCTCTGAGGGCGAGGAAGACGAGGATCTGGATAAGACCGCCGCGCGGGACGAAGACAAGCGCACCGGCCTCACTGGGCACGAGCGCGAGGTACGTGAGGCGATCGCCTGGCGACAGAAGATGCTCCGCGAGGATCCGGGCGGCAGCAAATCCTCTGGAAAGGCGAAGGCGAAAGCGCATGACTTTGCCCTAGACCACTCCGATGCGGAGGACGAGGCGAGTGACAACGAACGCACGCCGTTCCTCAAGTCTCGTCGCGCGAAGGAAGGAAAGGTGGCGGAAGAGCCGAAAAAGCGTGCGATGTCGATAGACCCACTCGCGCCGTCCACTGCGTTCGATGAAACGCTGCGCGAGCGGTTGCAGAAGGAGACGCGCGCTCAGCAGGAGCAAGAGGAGCCGGGTCAGCCTCAGGACGTCGACGATCGCGTTCTGGAACGGAACTGGCGTGCTCCTCCTGGGAAACATATCGCTGTTCCTGTTCGCGTCGGTGAGTGGCCTCGCCTTTTTATGGCGCGTCGTTTACAATGCTGACGCTTGGCTCAACTCTTGCAGAACCCAAGGTTTATTTCGCGTTGGAACGAACCTTCCTCGTAAGTATCTATCAACTCATCAACGTCTCCCCGGGCTCACCCTTCTTCTCGTAGAAATGGCTCAACTTCGCCGTCCTCATTGGTACCATCGCTACCACCCTTCTCAACTTCGTCCCGGCAAACGATGAAAAGGGGCTCATCAGCGCCACTTTGTTCACATTCGCGGCGTTGATCGCCATCGCTTATTCTGCGATAATTTTCTACTACCGCTCGCGCCAACTTCGCGAACGGAAAGCTGAGGGACTGTACTACGACAAGTACGGCCCTACAGTGCTCTGTGTCATACTTTTCGCTGCATTGGCTACAAGTACTGTTATGCGTATGAAAGACATAGGTCATGCATAGATACGGCCTCGGACTTTTTTTTTTTTGTTTTCATCGAATTGGTTTTCGCCATTTGCAGCTGTAATGTAGAGCCAGAGTATTTTTTAGCAACACATGGACTGATCATCTGGTGGATTTGCATCTAAAAAGAGCACAGTACGCTGTGCCAGTTGCCAAGTGAGTAGCCACGAGAAGGCGTGTCACCGCCCCGACGGTGTTCGGGCTACAAGGCCCTCCCACACAGCCTCCTCCTTCGCCTTAGACATTTCATCCGCCCGCAGCCACACATCCTCTCCTTCACGCTTGCCACCCTCCTCAGTCAGAACCGACCAGCCGACTCCATTTATTCGACGTACAAAGCGACGACGCGTACCCAAGAGCGATCATCTTCAATCAGACTGTGACTGACAGCCGTCATGATGGCCATCCGCATTCCGTTAGCGCGATGGCTCGTCCTTCTCGTCGCGCTTTCAGCCGTTTGTCTAATCGTCCAAGCGAACGAGGAGTCCAAGGCTGCTCGCAGCCTGTATCGACGTGTACCACAAAACAACCCAGCACCCCCAGAATCGAACACCAGTGCCGCGCCGGAAACATCACGAAGTACCTCTGCAGCCGCAGAGAGCAGCTCCTCACCAACGTCGGCCACTTCTGCAACCTCAACCTCAACCTCGACCTCGACTTCAACCTCGACTTCGGAGCAGGCCAGTTCGACCTCGTCTCCAACTTCAAGCTCCACACAAACCTCTACCTCTACCTCCGTTTCCTCTGCCACTTCTGACACTTCGACCAGTGTACCACCGACCCCTCCGACTTCCTCCAACACCCCACCTCCTCCCCCGACCTCAGCGCCCCCGGAATCTACAGTTTTCAGCACACGTACCAATGCGCAAGGCAGTACGTTCATAGAGACGATATTTGTTACTCCATCGCGGAGTGCTACGTCGAGCGCTTCCGGCAGCTCAAGCTCGTCGTCGAATACGTCAGATGGCGGCGGCGGCAGCACAAAAACATCTACAATCGTCGGTCTCTCTGTCGCTGGTGCTGTTGCGCTTCTTGGGCTTGTCGGATTTTTCGTTTGGAAGTTCACTCGGAAGCGAGACTCGGATGACGATTTCAACGACAGTGAGTTGAGTGTCAATAACTTGTCTAACAAGACCTCACTTTTTTCATAGATGAAGCTATCAAATGGCCAGACGTCGCCAGAAACGACGACACGGCACAAGCTACTGATAGCGACCCACCCGCGCGAGGATTCACGGACGTTCCCTCGCGCACACCTAGCCGCGCTGACGGGTATTCTAACACTGGGGCCGCTTCTGTGTCTGACTTCGGCAGCGGTTACAACGATCCATACGCTGTTCCTCCACTCCCGCACATGAACCCGAACCAGCCATACCGCGACAACCCCTCTTTCTACGACCCGTACACCGGGCCCGTCCCACAGGCACTCATGGAACCCGACGCGATACCGATGACTCAACTCGATCCCGCCCGCAGTCGCAGCCCTGCGCCGGGCATGTCGATCGACCCCAACCCGACCGGGCGCGTGGGCAGCCCCGGTCCGGCGATGATGCGCGCGGCGAGTCCAGGGCCTCAGGCCGCGTACGGCTACGGCGCTCGTTCCCAGTCGCCCGGGCCACAGGCTGCCTACGCCTATCCGGTACGCACGGCGAGCCCTGCGCCACAGGGCGGCTACGGCGGCAATTACGGCGGCGGCTACTAGGCTCGCTGATGCTCGCGAATGTCGCGTTACTACCCTAGACGTTGCCGTCACGCTCAAAAACACACGGACAATGGCAATCAACTACACTGAAATCTACTCGCATAGTGTTACACATTGATATTTCTGTTTTTCTCTCTCTTTTATGATTGACGTACAAGCATCGATCTCATCTTTAAAGTAAGATCTTGGTTAGGGTTTCTGTGCCCTATGCATCAGTCTGTGTATACCTTGATGCTGTTGCAACCTCAAAATCCAAGGGGTGTCTTTTTGCAATTCGACGAGTATACCATTTGATAACATATGTGTGATGATGGGCATATAAGGTGGAGATAAGGCGGGTACCTATTTCACTTGAAAGTTCAAGTTAACTTCAACTACCACTGACAGCACAGTAGAGTCAGAGCTTTGACCGGCTGTAAAGCAAATTGGCATCATCGCGATAATTCTTCCTGTGTAGCTCGAATCTGTGGAGACAGTGCCTTTAATCTGCAGCGCACTAAAACCCGCCATGTACTAGAATTTATAGTTGTGTATCATATATCAAGGGACGTCGTCCGGTGATAATCAAACTACCGGCTTGTAATACTGTCGACCGGTGTTATTTCGTCTTAATTAGTCGCGAGTATTCCAACGTGTCACATTTAGGCTGCTTCAAGCGCGGATCAACCACATGTGACACCCCAACGGGCATCATCTTGATTTCGGCGTTTCTTGTCACCATCCTCAGTTCCCCCTGAGCATTCAATATTCAATGGCATTGCCACGGAGTCGAGGTCTTGAGCGGTCGCCGGAGTGGGAGTAAATATTGCATTCACGACCAGCGACACTCGTGCTTATTAGTGCATATTCTGCCTCAGGCTCCGACTAGGACCCCTACCGCAGCGCGCATGGTTTCTGGCTTCTAAATTATTGCCACACTAGTACTGAAGCCCGCATTCTACCATTTGACACGCTTCATTCGCTTAACGTAATCTCAATCTTACGTGAACGGGACAAGCCACTGTTGATATCAACCCCACTATCACCCTTTCTCTCGCTGGCCATCTTTTCGTCCATGTCTCGCACAGCGAGTAGCGAGCGTTGGCTGAGGGTACTTGCTGACAACTGGTCTATCAACTATGCAATCAGTACGTGCTTGCGCTGAGCCACCACCATGCCGTCTTCATAGTGTCATCTGCACAGCGTCTATGTTGACTGTTCTTTTGTGCGACATCCTTCTCCATTTCGCTGATGAAGTACGCTATTTGTTTTGTCCAAAACCATCCATACGTGCTTACAAGCCTTCGCGTAGGTGAGGTTTATCTGGAGGTCAGTCCCAGCTGTTTGTTCCTTAGTCAAGCTTCTTAACACGCCATTTGTACAGATCTCGAAAGTCTTTCTATGTGGTCTTGTATTGGATCATGCGCTACCTTCCGCCACTCACTTTGTTGTAAGATAACACAAACATATATTCAAACTTGGAACTCAACTGGGAGTGTGTGTATACAGGTCCGACCTTATAAGTAAGTTCTGTCACCATGAGTGTGATCACTACTGTTAATTTGAGTAGTGCGAAACAACTATCAAGTCAATCAAAATGTCTGTCGTTTCTATATTCTTCACAGTAATCTTTCTGACACTTGACAATAGCGGACTCTGTGAGTTGTCAGTACGGCGCCACGCGTGCCAACTCAGTTGATATTTTCTTAGCTGTGTGGTGTTTGCTTGGTCAATAAACGTCACACATGTTCTCATTCCCCAGCTGGCTGGCGAAGCATTGATGATGATGCGAATATGGGTATTATGGGATTGTTCGAGAGGAAGTGGGTGGATGAAGTTAATTTTTATGTACGAAATACTGACAATTTACCCAGTGCTTATTTTTCTCGCTGGAACATACCTAAGTAGGTCACTCTCACAAGTTCAATGCTGGGACATAGTACAAGCTTAAATGAAATTTTCGTATTCGAAGCTCGTGCTGGGGTAAGCTGGCTTTCTCGCTTACAGGATCGATACATTAATAATCGTTCCGCAGTTTTTGGTAGCAGTTTATCCATTTCAGGTGGCCCATCTTGTTACGCGGACAGGTCCCAACCCGCCAGGTCTTCCTGGGTGCCTCAACAAGTCGACCTTGAATCGCGACCTGACTATCGCATCAGCGTGAGGCATCCGTGAGTTATTCGACCACTTATGTATTCTAACGCTTTGAAGATAGGGCTATAAACGTCATCACCGCAACTATTGTGTTCCTTCTCACAGTAACAAAGTTCCTAAGTCATGCCAAACGCTGCGGCAAGACGACGTGGTGCGAACTGCTTACCCGCCGTAACGGTGCTGGTATATTCGAAATGTTTCTTCAAGATGCGAGCTTTTATGTATTTTGGTACGTCTACAGACACCACGCTTTTCACAGCAGTTACATATAAGTCATTTTACAGTGTCCTAAGTACAAAATGCAATTATACCATCATCAAGCTGCTGATACATTTCTACAGTTGCCGAAATAATATTTGCTGTGGTCGGACTCGAAACTCGGGCCATTGCCCTGGTTGCAGCGCCGTGAGTTGCATATGATCAGTCAACCCTCTCCCTCCCCTCCCCACATAAGCCTTGCTTTATGGTCTGTTGCTCATCCTCGGCTATGTTATTCTACAGATTTATTTGTACTATATACAGCCTTAGTGTAAGTGGTTTGTCATTGCACTCTTGTAGACACTTAGTTTCACTCACTCAGGCAACACACCTCGTCCTGTCCCTGCGAAAGTCCGCACGGAAGTCACAAGATAGGATGGTTGAAGTGGAGCTACCAACTTTCCGAAGTATAATACTCACTATACGTTCGCCACATGCCCTATCGAGGCACGCCGAGGAAGAACTCCCCGAGTTGCACGCACCGCCGGTGCTAAGATCGGCTTCTTCATTTGACGATCTCAGTACGACAACCAACGTTGCATCAAGACCAGACCTTTCGAGTATGGACCGTATTTCAGTGTTCACATCGCATACAAATATTCCAGATGCTCACCCGTCATGAGTTTCTCTTGTGCGTTCATGGTCACCGAGTACTATCATTCCTTAACCCCTATGGTGCCAGAAGGGACTTCAGAAAACCACTTACCAGTGCCAATCTGACTCCGTAGACTTTGTGGCGGGCACATACATGAGTCATGTCAGATTTACGAAATCCATGCATCAGATCACCGAGCACTACTTTATTTGTTTGTTTTTGGGCAGCGTTTCCGTTTGTCTTGTTTTCTTACATATTCAATCTACATTCGAGCTATACAACATGTATCGATGCCTGTTTCGGTCCTCACAAGCTCCAACAGATTGGAGCTACAGTCAAATCAGTTTGAAGAGTGCTATATGCTAGCACAACTAAGGTGATCGCATAAGCCAATTACTCGAGTGCGCTGGACGTTCGACCTCAGAAAGCTCTACGGAGCCTCTGGTTAATTCCAGCATCATGAGATTGTGCGTCGTACTTGACTTTGCAGCCTCCCACAAGTGAAGAACAAGGCGAGTTCCCTAAACAGTTAAGGCTATGAGTTGAATGCCATTTTGTATACAGTTAGAAGGAAAAGGTACCATGACACCGTACGCAGTCATTATGATCCTTATATGTTACTAACATCAGCCAAACTAAGGTCTGGGTATACCAGATACTTCTTAACTCACGGATAGGCAATTAGCTGCACTTGTCGTCTTGAGAACAGTAAGACCGTGACAGCAAAGCACCCTTCAATAGCTATTGATACTTAGAAAAGATTCCTGCTTCAACAACTTAGCGCTCACTTGTGGACCTGAACAGAACATCAGTTGGCGGGGTGTTGAATGAAAAGGGCTGGGTCCTTACACTAAAACAATCACAACACCCTGTTGCAAAAATGCAGTCGTAAGAGGAGTATTGGATCTCCTGTATAAAAGCTCGTGCCATGACCAGCGATGACCAAGGTTACTGAGAACGTAACAAAAGGTCAAGGAGACCATCAACGCTAAGAGAGTATGCCATTAATTAAGGGTGTCATAGAGGACCATCTCCAGAACCAATCAACATACCGGAGAACATCAAAGCACCAATTGCGCTGGGGAATATATGAGTTTTCATAACAGCAAAGTTAGTGGCAATCAACACACGGGATGAGCACTAAAATTAGGTATGGGCCATCCGGGTAGGTGAACACGCAACCTGGTAGCGGTACTTTGCTCGTTACGACGGTCGTTGTGCTTACTGCAACAAATGAGGCAATCACAGCTAGCTGGCGTCAAATGAGTGCTTATAGGAGATACTGTTAATCATGCTTGTTACCATTATACGAACTAAAAGGCGTGAGTACGATAGCATGGAACAGGGTAAAGCCAACTCACCACCCCAAACCGAGTATACCAAAATGCGAACTGGGGATTTAAGAAGAAAAATTATGTCAAGATACAGTGCTAACACACCTTTGTTACTCGAAGCAAACAATGCAAGTACTCTCAAAACCGAGAGTAGCTCTGCCGTAATTATACCTCCTACAAATATTCTAGGTAAAATGCGAGTGGTTAGTTAAAAACTGGTACACTAAAAGTTAGACTGACATCGTGTGTACAACCATATAAAAGGTGCATCTTGAGTAGGAATCAGCAAAGGTTGACTCCAAAAAACACGCGCACAAACAGTTTTGTCTGTTCGATAATCATGAGTGTGAGTATTTTTGTTGTAAAAAGTATGGTGCGGATCTTACATGATGGTTGATGTTAAACGAGGCACCCACTAGATGGAGCTCTCCGTCAAGGCCAGTTCAGTAAATTGTATTGAAATGCATACCTGCCAAATTAAAACTGCACGAGTTGAGTTTGCAATGAGAAATGTCGTAGCTGGCTAGTCTTACCAAAGAAATACTGGAGTTAAATAACGTAAGAGGTAGAAGAAGTAGGAATAGGCGGTAAACCCAAGTCTAGGAGATATTGGAAATCAGTGTTTTTTTGTAGGTCACTGCCAAGAAATTGTTATGCCACCTGCGCATTTGACAACACTGATAATGTATCACGTGTCAGCAAACGCAAGCTACGACTGCAACTCGGAAGAACTTACTTGATTAGCAGTTTCGATGAAGTCACAAATCGAAACCATGAGTGCGGCAACTGAATACACATGAGTAATTTAGAACAGGATCCACGTCCAAACTTGCCTCTGACATAATTAACGATCTGTGTGTCTCGTATTTGGTCTAACAGAAAGGTAGACGAGTTGCTCGCAAATTCCTTGTACATTGTCGAGATAACTTGAGGTGATGATTCAACTGCAAGCGCTCGACTTATGTGGCTGGACGGAGGGAAAATGAACACAGGGAGATAGGGGATTGGTGATTGTACTCACCTCAGTATACTTTACCGAGGTTGTCAACTGGTGAGATAGATGACAGCTCAGCGATGGACCTTGAGTTCTCGACAATCACCTGTCATACCGACAGTAGCTCCTGAAGCCAGGGCCGAAATATGATGGTTAGGAGGGATAAGGTTTCGAAACGCAACTCCACCTGCTGCGTCTGATAACAAGTAAGAAGATTAACAGCTGATTCAAAATTAGCGCAGTGGTTGGAGTCCTGTAGAGAGTACTTATAGCGAAGTCATAACGAAATAACTTTAGAGAGCATAAGGGAAAAAAAGCAGGGGGGACCGGCCTCGTTCTTCGTCCTATAAGAACAACGTGGTTTTGAACCATGGGCCCAGGAAATTGGTAAGCGCGCTTAAGTGCATTCTAGTTAGTACACCTGTCTGAGGCGAGGCACAAGCGGAGTTAGCGATGTGTCGCTAAGGGGTTCAAATGGATTGAAATTAAATCGAAGGAGAGGTCTATAGAGATTACCCCTTAAAAAGCAAGCGTCAATAGTCAGCTGCCGTAGCAGGGTGTGAATCCGACAATAAGTAGCTTCAGCCACTAAGGACGGAGCATCACAAAAAGGGACGCTCCTAGCACAGGGCCATCGGATCATCAATCATCTCAAACTGGTGTCTGGCCAAGTGACGATCAGTTGGCAACGCTGATTGCACCTTGGATTGCGAACAGACGAGATGTAAATCCATTATCTGTCTTGATTTTGTTGCAAAATTGGACCGGATGCATGCTGACATCACTCAATAGTACGTTTAGCTTTGTACAATGAGGTAAGAGCATCCGGAAATCGCCAGGTACTCCTGTCATTGTAGCTCATGTAGCTCAAACATGAAGTTGCGTGGTTGAGGTAACGGATTTGCTCAGAAGTCTTCTGGTTTTGGATACGCTCGTTTCAAATGGCGATATTTTCGCAGAGAATAAAGTGCAAGGGTCTCTGATGTAGAGTATAGGGTAATTAATAAAGCGGCCAAAGCGACTGAGATAATCGTACCGTCACGAATAAACATCCCCAATTTGAGTGCACGTTCAATATCTTCCTCCTTGGTCAGGTGCCGGTTTTCTGTTTCCGCTAGCCGTATAGGAAACACAGGTATGTAATCATGAGAACTAAAACACACTTTCGAACAACTTCCTCATCCTCCCTTGGAAATTATAACTGAATGTTTTGTGATATAGAAATTATGGTTGCTCGTCTTCAATTAAGTCTGTGCTGTGTATACTCACGAGGGATCTGGATAGTCACGCCCAAGTCTTTGTAGCTCTTTGTATAACGCTATAGCTCGAAGCCGCTGAGAGCTCATACGGATTGTGGCGAAGATGAATGTTGCTTAGGTCTGGGATGTGTACCAAGTCCTGGTCACGGAAGAAGGCATAGGCCTTTGGTTCCGAGGGTTAGGCAACTGGCTTACATAATCGACCAGCCTCCTTAGGGGTTGGGCGGTAGCGGGCGATGCAACCCTGACTCCATCTCTCACCTCTCCGTGTCTTCAGAGGCGTTCCAGCTCTTTACATCGCCAAACTTCCGCTTCAACCGTCGCATTTTCATCCCAATAACACATGCCAAAGGTAAGATTCCTTACTCGACCCGTTAGTGTTCATCCGACGCCCAAAAAACTGATTCAATCGCTTTGCTGGGACGATAGAACAAGGGAAAGGGTGGTAAAAACCGCAGGAGAGGAAAGAATGAGAATGATGACGATAAACGCGAGCTTGTGTTCCGCGAGGATGGTCAAGAATACGCTCAGGTAACGAAGATGTTGGGTAACGGCCGTCTCGAGGCTCAGTGCTTTGACGGCGAGAAGCGCCTTGCGCACATCCGCGGGAAGATGAGGAAGAAGGTGCGCTCCTTTTTTTTTT
>JAZHGK010005836.1:0-26667 GCA_037855215.1 Waitea zeae
TGCTTGTCAACATTAGGCTGAAATGCTGCTTCCTACTTTTGACATTTTTGATCTGCATGTGACCCATCGATGACAAGCTCGCGCAGATATACCCATGAGAGTTTTTGCTCCTGGGATCCTGGCGACTAGTGACTAGCTTCCCACTTCTGCCAGTTCCATCGGTCGGGCTCTGAAGTGGACAGACGACTCATCCAGCATGGTCACCAGATGCAAAACTGTAAGTTGAGATATACGTCAGATGTGAACTGTTACTCAACCTGCATAAACCAATATAGACTGACTCAAAGGCTGTCGAAGATGTCGTTATCACCTCTCTGCGTCAGCGTCTCTCCAACAGTAATCTGGAGGGTCATCAACGCGCGCAGATGCTTAATGATCTTGCTGTTGCGCTGTCACACAACTTTCTTGTTAGTAAGGAGCTCGGAGAGCTTGAAGAGGCCTTTGAGCTCCATCAGCAAGCTCTGCAGTCCCTTGCACCTAATAGCCCTCTTCGGAATATGTTCATACAGCATTACGCCGCCACTCAGCAACAACTCAAACAGCTTCTCATTAACGACGAAGCACGTTTATCTGTGATGACACATTTCCGAGCCACTCTCCATGCAAGGCCACCGGGCTCCCCCCTTCGCGACGTCGGTCTTGACCACCTCGGCCACACCTTGTGGGTGGATTTTGAGAGATCCACCAAAACTGGGCTACTTGAAGAAGCCAGTAGCTTACTTCAGGAAGCACTGATGATCCGAGGACCAGATCATCCCCTCCGTGACGTCTCGCTACAAAATCTCTCAAGCGTATTTTGTTACCAAAACAAATTAGATGAAGCTATCCACCTCCTTCGAAACGTTCTAGCTCTCCGGCCTGTTGGCCACCCTTTACGCGACATGGCACTAAACAACCTTGCAGTTGTGTTGATGCAGAAGTTTCAAAAAGCGGGGATGACCCCTCAGAGCGCAGCTGAGATTGAAGAACTCAACCGTCAGTCATTAGACCTGCGTCCAAAAGGTCATCCGCTGCGAGATACGACACTTCAGAACCTCTCTTTCGTATTATTCCTCCGTTTCAAATGGACATCAGACAGCGAGATACTTCAAGAGGCAGTGGCCTTATGCCGCGAGGCGCTTTCTCTTCGTCCTCCTGGACACTACAGGCGCGGACCGTCGTTAGAAGCTCTTGCAGAATGTTTGCTGGAGAGGTTCGAGCACTATGGAGATGCAAGAGATCTGGAAGACGCTATAACCTTTGCTTGTGAAGCGGTGGATCAATCACCTCCAGAGAGTGTCCATCACATTTCGGCGGTCGTCATACTTGCATCTATACACACTGCGAAGGGAGAAATCGCAGCCGCGATATCACTCTATCGTAAAGTTATTGCCTCAGTCGGCCCTCAGGACCTTTGCGGCCAAGTCGTTTCTCAGAATCTTGCAGACTGCCTTGTCAAATCGTCACAGATGACAGGTTCATTGAAGGACATTTCGGAAGCAACACACTATTACCGAGAAATTATACGAAACCGTGCTGGTGACCATGCGCATTACGCCTGTGCACTTGAACGCTGTGGTCGTGCATTGCACACAGAGTTTGGGATTACGTCGGATGTAGCCAAGCGGGAAGAGGCGGTTGCACTTTATCGCCAGGCTCTGGAGATGGCGGCGGCTCAGAACGGCTGTCACCTCGAGAAAGCGACTGTTCTCCACCATCTAGCTCGCATTCTCCTGACCTTTGACTCCTCTGAATCATGGAACGAGGCACTTCAACATGTGGCTGGGGCAAACAGGATTACCATGTACGCAAAAAGAAACTTATTAAATTTAATGTCCACCACTATCGTCGAAATGGAGGCTGCCCTTACAAGGATGGGCATCCACAACGAACAATACTCGCTCGGAGCTCTCGAAGCTTACATCGGGGCCGTCAAGCTACTACCACAGGCTGCACATCTCGGACTTGACATGGCATCTCAGTTACGCGAGTTAACCGGGCTCGGCCACATTTGTCACATCGCGGCGATCCGCGCACTCTTATTAAGTCGCGGATCAGTAGCATTCGAAGTCCTCGAAGAGGGACGTGCTCTGTTCTGGATGCAGTCCCTAAGGCTGCGGGCGACAGCCTTAGATACACTAGATCCTGAAGAAGCGAACAGACTACGGAAGCTATTTCTAAAGTTGGAGAGAGGGAGGCAGACCCTTGGATTAAGCGAAGCAGAGAACAAAGTCGGACTGGACCACCTACTCGTAGAACAAGACCGCCTCAACACCCAAGTCCATCAAATGATTCAAGAGATTAGGGCGCGCCCCGGTATGCAGACATTTATGAGCATCGAGCCGTTTGTCAACCTCGCGCAGTCTGCGGCACACGGACTTGTGGTCCTACTCCTCGCAAGCGACGCTGCCTGCTTCGCGGTCGCTCTGCTAAATACTCAAGGAGATTACCTCTCGATGCCACTTCATCGCATTTCACCGGGAACTCTACATAGCCTCAGGGCTCGCACTCAAGGTTCAAATATTTGTGGTCGAGGTGTAACAGTGCCATTGAATGAGGAGGCGGAAGATAGACTAGGACTCAATCGAAGGCAGACGCTTTCCGTTGACGATTTACCTCTTTTGTTGGCAGAACTTTGGACTAGTATCGTAGGACCGATCATTGATTCGCTTGCGCTGAAGGTGAGTCAAGGGCGTAGTCAAGTTATGATTATCTACTCAAAGTTAATTCAGAGGGCGAGCGGTCGGAATCGCCCACGGCTTCACTGGTGTCCTGTTGGAGAGTTTGCTTTCCTACCCCTCCATGCTGCGGGTGTTTATAGAGGGCAGGACCCGGTTTGCGTTTCCGATTTTGTCGTTTCGTCGTACACACCTTCCCTTTCCAGCTTGATACAGACTCGCAGCAACTTTTCACCCATTCGGCGATCCGAACTGAAGGCACTTCTCGTTTCAGAGTCTGCGGCTGCCAACCGCCCCATTTTAACCGAGGTCGTACGCGAAGTACAGGCCATATCCAGTCTTCTCGAGATGGCATCAGTGCAACACAGCATTGATATGGCCCCCGCTGTTCAGACAGTGCTCGAAAAGCTGCCAGGAGCACACTTCGTGCACATGGCATGCCACGGTTTGCAGCAACCGGACGCCCTCGAGAGCTATTTCGCGCTCCACGATGGGCCGCTCACCATCGCCGCTCTTATGAAGGTCCAGCTCCCGAACGCGCTCCTCGCATTTTTGAGCGCTTGCGAGACTGCGAAAGGTGACCAGCATCAGCCAGACCAAGCAGTGCATCTCGCAGCGTGCATGCTTTTTTGTGGCTTTAGGAGCGTAATCGGTACAATGTGGTAAGTGGTCGCTACTATGTAGGTGATGCCTTTCCTAAATAACTAATGTGTGTCGTTATAGGGAGATGAACGACAATGATGGGCCCTTGGTTGCGGAAGCTACTTACAGCTCCTTGCTCAGCCGAGAGTTAATTACGTTGGATGACATTCCATATGCACTCGACTCTGCTCTCCAAATGCTTCGAAAGCAAGGAGTTCCTGCAAACCGGTGGGCAACCTTTGTTCACATGGGCGCATAATGCAACGAATGAAACTTCATGTAAAAATAATGATTTGATATTCTTAAGTCTGTAAAAGAGTAAGAAACGAAAGTTTTGCATGCTGGACTTATCCTGGAGTTCAGTAATCTGTTTTTAGTCCTACGGGCTTTGATCGATAGAACAGATTATCACTAACGCTTGGCCTGATTCAATTGGTAATTGTAATAATTTTCTCTGAAGCGCATATGGTAGCTTTGGAAATAAAGACGCAATACAATGATGAAGCCTTTCATAAACAAACAAAGCTATGGGAACCCAGGGGGCGAGACGTGCCCTAAGCGGCTTTTATGTATGTGCAAGATCTTATGTTTGTTCAGTTGAAGTACGGGTCAAGACATAGATGCTAAGGCTATTATGTAATGTCATGTTTCTGGATCTTGTTGCCAGCACCTTGGCGGTCTCAAGTTGGTCTCAAGGCTTGGTCTTTGATGTTTTACAAGCATTTATAGAGTATGATGAACAGTTTACGCGACATGTACAATATGTATAGGTAGGTATTCTTTCCATGTTTGGATACAAGTAGATCAAAAAAAAGAACGAGTGTGGGAGTTGTGAACGACAACGAGCGAAGTGATGAAGGATGATAATTTAGAGCAAAAAATAAAAGAATGAGCAGTAAAGAGTGTAGGGGAGCTGGGTACAATAGAAACAATGTTTATGCTTTGCTAAGGACTTGAGTGCGGGTTGCAGGGCGCTTCTGCGCTGGTGGCTTGTTCCCCGCGTAAAGGTCGACTATGGCCGCAATATTGTCGCCTGGCGACTGCGTGCGCAACGGCAGACCAGCGCCCATAGGCGGCGTTGATGGCGGCGTAGATGGCGGAGTTGCGAGCAGAACTGGTGTTACTCGAGCTACCCTCGCAGCGCGAACAATGATCGTGGCGTCGCGGTTCTTGCTAGCGAGGACGTGCGAAGGGAGAGGAGGGACAGGTGGCGGCGGGCTGGAAGGGCGGGGCGGAGGAGATTGGGCACGTCGACGATGTGCGCGCGCAAAAGCGATGGCATCGGGCCGCGCGGCCACAGAGAGGGATCGCTGGTGTTTCGGACGTTGTGTGTTGCGAGCAGACGCTGCGACTGCCGCGGCCGTGGCTGATTCCGTCAGGTTCGAGTAAGGGGTTGATCGGGTCCGGGTGCGTGGTTGGCGCTCAAATTCTTGCACGGTGGCTGGCGCACTGCCGCTGCCAGAAGAAGGGAACGTCCATGACGCGAGTCGCTTTGAGCTATCTTCCCACTCGTTGTGGACGTCGGATTGGTGCACGGGCTTCTTTGAGGTTTGAGAGTGCAGCTCAAACGATGAAGGAGAAGGAAGTGGCGTCGGCAGAAGCGCCGGAGAGGAGAGTGGTGAGAGAAGGACGAGCTGTTTCGAGGATTTTTGGGTGGCGGGCATGTCGTGGATGTCTTCTCACACGCGGATTGCTGGATGGAGGGTGTCGGGAGGGAACAGTGGCTTTAGAAAGTTAAACTATCGCCAGACGCAACTTGCTGGGTGTAATATAGGCTGACCTCATGAGTCGCGGCACCGCCTTCAGCGCGGAAGTACCGCCCGCCGATGGATAAATTTGTCCACATCACGCCCCCCGCAGACCGCCAAGTGAGCGCTGCTGCGCCCGCGTAAAAAAAAATTAGATCGGCAGTTCCGAGTTGCCCCTCCGGCGAGTCATCACCATCACGACAATTGACTTCATCCATGGGTGTGAGCGCTTGTTCACAGCTACAGTGGATACCATTGGCCCCTGACAATCAGAGTGGTTGAAGTAACTGGTGGAGCTTGTCGGCCTTGTCAACAAAGTAAAACCTGAGGTTACCAACCAGGCAGCAGTGGTTGAAACGAAAAGTACGGAGGCGAGAGCGCCGGCGCTTGTTTGGGGTGTCAGTGCTTCGGTGCCTGCCGGACCGAACTTCCCAACCGCCGTCTCGGAAATTACCCATCCTTTCTCATGGGTACCTCAGTCTTCCACGCAACCAACGGCGAGAACATGGCCTCAGTGTAAACCATTTTTCTCAGCCCGATTTGGGAGGGGGGGCATCCTTGGGCAACCCTAATTGCTTTGCTAGTTCGTTTCTTGACCTTCTCCACGCATTGTTCGTCGGATAAACCATGGACCAACCCTTGATGCCGACGCAAGCGAACAGTATTGTGTAGCACCGTTTGCCAGTGACGCCAGTGACGCCAGTGACGCGTTCACGATCCTGTGGTGCTGAGTCAAGAATTGACTGCTATTCCCATCACAATGTAACAAACGTAGCCGGCGGGACCTCCTACGCTCTTCGGTTGCCGTCAGCCGTCATCGATCATCAATAGGCGTCAGCGCGGCTCGGCTAATGACATCCGCCCGACCTTTTTGTTTGTTTTTGCTGTTTCGAGACCATCCCAGTACCACGCACACGATAGTAGGGTATTATTAATACACGCGCTGTATTAGCTGTAGTCCCAAGCACCTAAATGCTACTTGGCATTCACAGCACTTATATTAGAGACCATGGGTGAAACAATCTTGGTCACACAGGGTCGATTAGACGAGGCTTACTTACTACCAAGTATTTGGTACGCGTGTGTATAAGTACAGCACAGATTCTCAGCCTTTGTGGGTACACATACTTTATGGCGCGAGTCGGCTTTGGTCCCCCCACATGCCCATAGCTTAAAGTGGGTTCTTTCAATTATGCTTTCTCCTATTCAACAGGAATCCACATGAGTTATAGCGAGACATTAAACGTCCAATCACTCGCACTGCCATTGTTCTTAACCCACAGTTACCTCGCTTTCAATTGGCCACGGAAAGGGGTATTTCGGAAGGGACGATATTTGATTGGCTCATCGATAGCATTCACATTCTCGATATATCACATGAATAGGTGCTACATAAGTAAGTCCGGCGCTATTTTTGTTTTAGACTGAAAGTGACGAGTTAGTGTTGGGAACACGGACTCTAAAAAAAATGATGCCAGCAGATAATCGAAATCTTTAGTAACCTGAGGACCTGGCACGAACATCCGATGTCGGTCCCGAGGTCCGGTGCCGTCCCCGGTCTGCCGCACTTCTGCCTGAAACCTGCAACTGCTCTTCAGGCTGAGCTACTATATCTGGCAACTGCTAATTATCGAAATCTTCGTTTACGTTAGCACCCGGCCTAATAAGTGCAATCATACACCACGGCGTCTTCGGGTTATCTTGCTGTTCAGCTCACCTGCATGCCAATCAGATCGAGCTTCCGACGTGTTCACACTGTAGCTATATTCCGTCCCTTTCATTTGCTAAATCCTTCAAACCGCATCTTCTTTAAAACAAAATTTGTCTCGCGCGCCATGTCGACTCGGTCGTACACTGAGGCCGTAGATCGTCTCAACTCGCTCCAGTCCAATGCTGCGACGTTGGAGGCTGTCCGTGCATCTGGGGGACGCCTCAGCGAGTTTGCAATACCCGAGATGGTTGAATATTTGGGGCGCATTGGATACCAGGTATGTCAACCCCATGCACTTCGAGTCCAGGGATTGTGAATCAGACTTCAGAACAGCCCGAGGATCTTAACAAACTTAACGTGATACACGTCACCGGTACAAAGGGCAAAGGATCCACCTGCGCATTCGTGGACTCCATCCTTCGGCAAGAGAGACCAGACTGGAAGATAGGTGGGCATGACCTTTCCTTCCACCGTCTCGCCTGAACTCAACATCATTCAATAGGCTTGTACACTTCACCGCATCTAGTAGCCGTGCGAGAACGCATCCGTGTGAATGGAGCACCTCTCTCCGAAGAGCAGTTCACGAAGTTTTTCTTTGAAGTATGGGATCGTTTGGAAGTCAATAAAACGGTATGTCTTAACCTGTTTGTTAACGAAAGTCTTTTAACTAGTTGGTTCTGTATAGAGGAAATTAGAGTCTACCTCAGATAAGCCCGCTTACTTCCGTTTTGTGACCTTGGTCGCGTATCATGCCTTCCTTAGCCTCAAGGTAGACTTCAGAGGCCAGCGATTTGTTTTCGTTTTCACTCATGCTTCTTGGTTCTGCTCTAGGTCAACGCCACAGTATTGGAGGTTGGTGTCGGTGGGCGGTTTGATAGCACAAACATCGTACCAAAACCTCGTGTCACCGGTATCACAGCTCTAGGCATCGACCATGTTGCAGTTCTCGGGAAAACCTTACCTGAGATTGCATGGCAGAAGGCCGGCATATACAAGGCATGCAGCCTCTTTCTCGTCCGTGATGCGCCACTAAAATTTTGACAAGGCCGGAGTTCCTGCCTTGACTGTTGATCAACCTGCTGAGGGAATGTCCGTCCTGAAGCAGCAAGCGGCGGAAGTCAACGTGCGTGGATTCACACGATGGTGCCACATCTAACTGAAAGACTTCAGGCCTCCGAATTTCGTGTTGTGAACCCACCTCAATGGATGAAGGGAATTAAACTCGGTAGATTCCAAGCCCCACAAAGTTATGATGCTTGTCAGCTTAATCGATTTTTAGGCTTACAAGGCACGCATCAACACCAGAACGCAGTACTTGCCGTTCACCTTGTTGACTCCTTTTTGGGAGACAATGCTGGTGCACTTGATTCTCAGGAAGCCCCACCAACTTTTGTTTCTGGTCTCGCTGCTGCGCGCTGGCCGGGGCGGTGTCAAGAAGTTGTTGATCCCCTTTCGGAAAAAACACGATGGTACCTTGATGGAGCTCACACTCTTGAAAGTCTGTCTTGCTGTGCACAGTGGTTTTTCTCTGCGGGCGTGGGGCTGCCCGAGGACCCGAAGTCATCGTGAGTTATTGGTTTCGAGTTACCATGCCTTTCTGCACGGACTAAAGCTCATCAGGAAAAAGGGCTCGCGTGTCCTGATTTTCAACTGTACCAACGGCCGTTCAGGGGAAGTCTTCCTCGGAGTTCTTCTCGCCGAAGCGGGGTCGCGTCTGCGGGAGCTTGGTAGCCCCGAGACTGTCGGCGCATTGTTTGACGAGGTTGTTTTCTGTGCCAATGTAACTTATGCCGACGGTGCCTTCAAGGGCGGTGAGTTCCAGATTCATCATTTCCATGAGCAACCTGTGTTCAGACTCCATTCTTCAGACCTCACTACGCGCGCCATCCCGGAGTCCGATCTTGCACAGCTCCGGACTCAGCAAGCGCTCGCCGACGCATGGTTTACTTTGGTATCCGATTTCCCCATCACACATGTTCACGTTTTACCTTCAATCGAGCATGCTGTACGGGTCGTTCGTTCCAAGGAGGAATCGGGCGCAGTTAGCGTGCTTGTCGCTGGAAGCTTGCATCTTGTAGGCGGCGTGATTGAGGTTGCAGGGCTGGCAGAAGTGGCACTTTGATCTATTCATTTTTTCACGTACCTCTCTTGCTTACATTATTCGCTGTCTTCAACAGATAGTTCATTTAATCTTTCATCGTTGGTAAAGCCCTTCTTGAAACTGCTTAGTAGGCCAACATACGTAGTTTTATTAGATATAACCTAGATGAGTTTATCTAACTGTCGTTTACGTGTACGTGAACGTCCTACAGTGCCGTCCGCTCCCCAATGTTGGATCGCTTGTGAGTCCAAGAATGCTCGAAGTGGTGTCTTGAGACCTCTCTGGGAAAAGCCAAGATCCTCTGCGATTTGGGTCAATTCCTCGAAGGCAATTGGCTTGTTCCAAAATGTATAAGTGCATACAAAACGTGTTGATAGTAAATATTTGCATCTACCTCGTAACGGAGAATGCGCATATACAATTCTTCGTCAGACTGTATCCTCGCATACATCTGGTTTGGAAGCTCATCGAACTCCCGCGCTTCGCCGAGTTCTTCAGGGTTAACGGAGGCTCTTCTTTTCCGTTTTTTGCCGACTCTTTTTAACTTTAGAGGGTTGTTGGCCCTAAGAGGAACTGTGGCATCCTCACAGACATTATTGGAACCTTCAGATTCCAAGGATGTGTGGCCAGGTGGTGTCTGAAGTGTTGTGATAGGAGGTACTATAACGGTCTTGGCTTGCTTATTACTCTTTGACTTCCCTTTACGCTTTTTTGGTGGAGCAAGGAGTGTGTTGGTATCGATACGTCTATCACCGACCTCTTCGTCAGACGAACCAATGAAGTTCTTGGAATTCTGCTTCTTCTTTTGTTTATGTGACTGTTTGTTGATATGTTCGGCAATAGCCGATGATTCTGTGGAACTAGACACACTGCCTCCTTTGGCCGTGTTGATCCTTGCCGTCTTTGTTGAGTCTAACAAAAATTCTGGTTCTGTCCCAACCAGAGTCCGACCCGGCTCAAAGTGCATGATGGCGAAATCCTCGGGCCAATCACTGGCATGGTAAGCATGGCAGTCTTGCGGTACTAAGGTAGGATTACTGGACTCCGATGATTTAGTGTTAAAAACAACCTTATCCTGCTCCGAGGTGTCTATGTTCGATCCTGATTTGTGCAACTGTAGCGTGTCGACATCATCTGGTAGGGATTGAAACGGTAGGTTGGGGCTGTTGTTGCTTGAACTCGTCACTGACACCAGAAAGCCTTCGCTTGAGCTAGTCAGTCGTCGCCCCAGCTATGTGTTATAAGCGTTGCTTTACTAATCAAATGCTAGTAAAATTCCTTACTGTCATGGCGTCTCTACGATTAGACATTGCGGGCGACCCAGACTGTTTAACGGCCTGAGTGTTTGGAGATAGCTCGTTGTCGTCAGGCAGCGAAGGTGCTAATTGTTGACTTTTGTCCAACTGGAAATTTGCCCCAGTGGCATGCGCAAAATAACGTCGTTGATGACTGTGGCTATCACCAAAGCGACGAGAAAGCAAACTGCCTGAGAACTTCTGTGTAGCAGGAGGCATCTGTTCTTCGTATGGCAGCGCTTCGGCATCATCTTCCAACTCCTTTAAATCCAAGCTTGGGCCCAACAGTCTACGGTTTCTCATCAGAACCTCGTTGCTATAGGTGAAATACGAGAGAGTACACTACCTGGTTGAAGTGGCTTTGTAATGGTTGCTGAATAGCCCAGACGTTGTTGCAGGTTTTGAGAGCCTAGTGTCGCCGCTTGATGCCGCTGAATGAATTGCTGGAGCAAATATAGCTCGTGCCCGACTGATAATAGCTCTCTTTTGCTCCGCAGGGGCAACAACAGTCGATTTTACTTTGACCTTGTGACTTCTCTTCTTGACTTTGTCCTCCTCGAATAGACCTTCAAAAATGGTTTCCGGGAACTCTGAATTTGATCCCCTCTTTCCGATAGCACGTTCTTTACCCTCTCCCTTCGCATCCTGTGTTGCCATGCGGTCTAGCTCCTGCTGTATTAATATTTGAATAGTCTCGTCGTCCAAACGGGTCTTCTTTGCGCAGGTTTTGATATGTTTCATTTTCTCGGAGACAGTTTTCCGCGTTGTCCATCGGAGCTCACAAGAAACACATAATAGCAGGCGCGAAAGCTGGCTTTCCGAAAAGACGTCGGTAAAGGGAGGAGTAGGAGCTTTGGATTTCATCTTCTTGGAGATGACAGTCGGAACTGAGTCTTTAGAAGACGAAGAGGCCGACCTAGATAAACCTTCACCTGAGCTCTGTCGAAGGGATTTTTGGGTGGCTCGAATTCGAGATGCTGTTGTTGATACTCTATTCGGTAGTTTGGAAGACGACGTGGAAGAGGATGATGCACTTCTCGAGACCGAAGGAACATGCAAACAAACGTCATGTCGAAAACAACTAAGCTTTTTCCGTAAAACGTCCTCAGATTCGTCAGTGTCCGACAGCTCTATAGTATCCAATAGTAAACTGGAAGTGGTTGTCGATGCTGGATGTAAAGTTGAAATAGGGTCAAAATGATATTTCTTTTGCGGATGCACTAACTTATGGATATGATTGGTCTCCCAGCAGCCGCTGCTTCAGGCTCGGTTTCATTGAGATTAGAAATCTCGACGGGTCGTCCTTTCATAACTTCAGAGTGATTTGGAGACTCTGGCACACCTGTACGAGGAACAAGCATAAGGCATCATGCAAAGATGCGTGTAGTTAAACGGATGCGCCATACTTTCATGTATCAGAACTCCATGTTGACTCTCCCTGACTGCATTGGTAGAGGCGCAGGTGTTGTCCACGTCACGACCGCCTCCTGTTTTCTGCTGCTTGAGGGCTTGTTTCGCAATGCGACGTGCCTGCTCCCGTTCTGGTTCCGAGTCTTCAACAAAGTAGACCTCTTGAGACGACGGCATGAAGCGAGTTGTTGTAGTTTTTTTGGTTACAGGATGTTGGCCGAGTTTAAAAAACAAGACTGTCTGGGTGTGTTGACATGCAACTGTAAGACCGGCGCGTCCTGGGGGACGCGCCAAAAATGAGACGAGCGACGCGAGCGGATTCATGTCGCGTGGATCATGTGACTTGCGTGCTCAGAGTCTCAGACTCGAGAACCCCACTGAAGCCTCGGCCCGTCCGTGTGAATCCTTGGTGTCTCTTTAGACTCTCAAGGCTTCTTTGGCTTTATCCTTCATCCCGCATTTCTACTCTGCCTATGAATAGCCGTACTAGTGCGACACTTCCAGCTGTGGACCCCCAGGAAGTCTACAACGCGATTGTTGGAGCTGCATCTCAGGATCCTAGCCGTATCAAGGCTGCAACAGATCGTCTACAGGAGTTATATGAAAACTACTTTGGAACTTATAACACTCTCCACGAGATCGCATCACAGCCCTCAGTTGATCTTCTTGTGAGGCAGCAATGTATAATCCAGTTTAAGAACAAAGCACTTCCGTACTGGAGGTCGCGGAAGTACGTCTAACATGTGTTGTTGCAACGCAATAGATCTGAAGGGACTTTAGGTATTTAAACGACGACCAACGGAGCCATATGAGGAATCGGTGTCTCACCCTTCTTCGAGAGCCAGATGAACTGGTAGAGGCTCACTCGTAATACGTTAGTGTATGCATGTGTTGATAAATACACAGATAGGCTCGAACAATATGCTCATCATGGCTAAAATTGCCAGAGCAGACTTCCCAAACAGCTGGTGAGCTGTGGATCTATACCAATCAGAGTTTTTCGCTTACACTGCTGCGACAGGCCTGCTCTCATACCTGATATTATGAGCACAGTTAGTGTAGGCCTTGAAACTTGGCACGCCACCCCTTCGATGGATCCGAACGCCTTTCTACTACTACGGCGTTCGCTCAAAGTTCTGAATTTAATCATCAAAGAGTTTATCTCCATGAAAATGTTGACAGGAGTCAAAACAACCGGCCAAGTGCGTTAGTGTTTGTAGTTACCGTATGATTCTTACGTTCGGACTCGGGATGATAGCTAGCAATAAGTCTGCATCAACCTTTGCAGGACCATTACGCGCGGCTTGTATCATGGATATCGACTATTAATCCAGCAGGAATGGCCGAAACACGCGTATCCCAAGGAATCTTACTTGCACATCTTGTTCTCAAGTCTCTTATCAAAATTGCCATCTGGGTTTTCGCTCGAACTGAATCACCAAAAAGTGAATACGATTCGTTGAAACCATGGGTACGTTGTTTGTCTGATACCCAACATGTCCTGCTAGAATATTTGCATTGTTGTTAGGCTACGTCTTTCTTTCAAAGTGCTGCCGCGCAGTTATACGTTTTGGCCGATCTTCGCATCAATTTGATGTTAGCTATGCGCTCCTCAACCTGGTCTTCGACTACTAAAGAAAGTGTTGACTATTTGACTCGTCATGTTCGCCTCCTTGGAAAATATTTTCGTCGTCTTCAACAAACTAATGTTCGACGATTTGTGGCACTTCCTACATGTGCGGATCTCATGTTGTTCTATTGGTCCAAAGTTGTTCAGGCGGCCTCTGGCCCTCAAGACCTGGTCGCAGGTAGTCTTAATTTCGATTTTTTTTTACTTGCACGATACCCATTTAAACACTATATATCAGACAGTCTAGAAGCCGTTTATCCTGTGCGATTCTTGGTTCAGGGGCTCTCTCTATTCCAAAACAGTTTGGCACAATGGACTCCGATTCGCCGAGACGGCTCAGCTAACGAACATGGTATATATCGTCTTTCAGTGTGATAACGTTTAAAATTGAGATTGACTTATTAGTTCTCGCACGGGAGTTCGTTGAAGAAGCCGTGGGGCTTTTGCTCACTCAATACATACCGCTCAAACCGTCTGATCTTGAGGGATGGATGGAAGACCCCGAAGAGTGGATCAACTCAGAAGAAAAGGAGAATACACAATGGGAATTCGAGCTTCGGGTACGTCCTTCTCATTCAACGCTAGCACTTCACACGTTAACAAGCCCTTTAAGCCATGCGCTGAACGGGTTCTCATGACTTTCGCTAATCAATACTCTGAATTTGTTGTACCTCTACTGGTCACCATGTTTAAACAGGTTATGGGTACTGTTCTGCAACATTCTCTATTGTAACAAGACAAACTGCAAACTGACACTGTCGTAGCACAACCAGCCGCGGACTTGTCATCTATCCTACGGAGGGAAGCACTTTATTGTGCGGTTGGGCGCTGTGCGCTTCGATTACGGGAAGAAATTCCATTTGAGCAATTGCTCGCATCTACACTAGTTCCGGAAATACGTTCAGAGAACCCAAGGTCTGTTCTAAAATTCTGTAATTTTGAAGGTATCTCAACTTGATTTTAAACCCAGCTATCCGATTATCAAACGTCGCATTGCGTGGATGATTGGTAAATGGGTGTCGGACGAGTGTGCACAAGCAACCCCTCTTGTCTGGGAGGTTTTGGCTCAGCTTCTTAGCGACCGGGGTCCAGGAAGTGACGCAGTTGTACGTTTGACTGCAGCTACTGTGATTCGCGAATGCGCAGACGTTGGTGTCTTTTCGTTATCAAACAATACTGATGATGGCTATGCTGACTCGACTGTATCACATCAGACCATCTCATTCAAAGCCGAGACTATTGTTCCCTTTCTTCCCGCTGTTGTGGGTGAACTAGTGCACCTGTTAACTGAAGTGGATAGCCTGGAAACAAAGAGACACGTCTTGGCCAGCCTCAACACCATTATTGAGCAAACGAAAACTCAAGTGAGCTGACAGCTACTTCTCCCCGCGAATAGCTTCCTGACAGGATAGCAAAGATTCTACCTCTTGTTCAGATCGTTGTCGAACAGATTCCTAGTCTCTGTACGTCTCGCAGAAGCCCGATAATATGACGCTTGTAATCATTGTATATATACAGGGATGGGTGCAGGTGAGGATTGGTTGTTCCGCGGATTGTTGCTGGTGACCGTCTCGAAACTTGTCGAGGTAAGTACCATAAGTTACTTAGTCATTTTCCATGCTGAAAGTAAGTCAAGGCAACCGGCAACCAGTCAGGTGGGCTAAGTACGCTTGTTGTACCACTGGTTCAGGAAAGTTTGGCACCAGGGGTGGGTTAGTTTGACTTGAACACTTGCTATATGCACTAATTAGGCTACAGAACGCCAAATATCTTGACGAAGACGCACTGATACTATGGATGTCCGCCCTCCACCAAGCACCTACTCCTAGCAATGGGCAAACTCCTCTGCTTGAGCTTTTCCCATTAGCTATTTTACTGCTTCGCAACAATCTGGATTTATTGGGCACGATTACGAGCGTGCTCGAGGGTTACTACCTCCTTGGAACTGGCCTGCATATACAGGTTCGTGAGGATGGTTGTTTTGGTGTTGGCACTGTTTGACCTATGAGACACAGCCATACGTCGTTGACCTACTTAGTGCTTACAAGGAGACACTCTCAAGTGCCACGACAAACTTATCAGATATGCTTACGTCTCTGGCACTCTTTGTTCGGCTAGCACCCTCTTCTGTATGGGGTGAAGCTATGCATGTTTCAGGCTTATTCCCATATATGCTACAAGTTCTGCTGGACGATAAGGTTCGGAAGTATCTTTTGCCTAGCTTAATTTCCTATTCACCACAACATTGCTTTTAGCTCTCGACGATTGATTTGACGGCTTATGTCACTCTGTTTGCTCGTATAGCTGCCACAGATCGAGTCGTTTTTATTGAACTAATGAACGCAGCCATTGCAAGCAAACCTAGCAACTTGCCCGACCCGCACAACGCCACATGGGAAGGGCTGATGGACCAGTGGTGGAATCGCGTGCGTGATGGGTGTTCATCTCCATACTTGTTGACTCACGCTTCCGAACGTAGTTCGATAACATGTCCGAACCTCGTTATCGTAAGCTGACAGCAATGGCAATGGCTAACCTTGTCTCGACAGGACAGCCAGTAGTGCTCCAGCGTCTACCATCAGAGATATTCAATCTCTGGCTTGACGTATTTGGTGAACTGAAAGAAGCACAATCTCTCGATGAAGACAAAGAAGAGTATGGACTAATTATAAACAGGATCGCAAATTCACTTACTCATAAAGTTAGGTCACCTATTAAACTCTATTGGGAGCAAGACAAAGCCCCTCACTCGCATTTTGGACAAGCACCTGAAGATTCGGCAGAACATTCCCGTCGGCAAGCCGTGTGGGACACGGACCCAGTGCGTACGGTCCAACTAACAGCATACGTTGCCGGGGCCTTGCAAGAAGCGGAGAAAGTAGTCGGTGGTCCTCAGGCACTAGAGAGCATCATATCGCGCGGCGATCCTCTCGTAACGAACCAAATCCGAGCTGAACTTGGTCGTTGACGCGTGTGGCATGTAAATACAACGTAATTGCGAGCAATCAATCCAACATGATTTCTGCTCGTGACGATGATGTTGTACAGTATATGTAGATGATATACGGGGTTTGATTGCATATACATAAAACAAGCAACTTCACTGCTCAGAACCAACATCACTGTTAGTAAAATCCAAGCTCCCTACGCTGCTGCTGCTTCCACCACGCAGCTCGCTCCCAGTCCATTCAAAATCACTTCCCTCTCCAAAACTTTGGATAGGTGCATCGATGCGTTCAATCCATTGAACAGGTTTTAAACAGCGTATGCATGCCCAAGCCGTGTCCTCTTCATCAGCTATACGGAGTATGGCTGTTGACAGACAAACGTAGCAGTATGTATGCCCGCATGAGGTGGTGTATGGCGTGTTGAGAGGATGAATAGGCGGCGGTGCATCCAACTCATCTTGAGTTGCTTGTGTTTCAGATACAACAACAGAAGAACCTGACGCACTCGCAGAAGTTAGGGTCGAGGGATCGAAGGATGCCGACTGGGCGCAAATAGCACATTGATCGACAGGGAGACTAGCGTATGGACCCAATGCCAACTGACTGACGGCGTCCGTCTTTATGTTATCAGCCCCAAGCATTCGCTGTACGGGTGTTGGCAGCAAGTCCGCGATAGAATTTGGCATTTTTGGAGTCCAAGCCTGGACAAGCCCTCGGCGGAGCGAACGCGTGTCAATGAGAGGAAGAACAAACAACAAGAACTCCTAAAAACAAAATGAGTCAGTGGTCTACTTGGTAGTCTATAGCCGTAAGGAACAGAGCTGACAGTAAACGCATGCCAAACCATCTGCCGATTCATAAATTCATATGAAACAGCGCGCTTATTTAGCCTAGTAGCAGGTACAAGCCGCATTCGAAGTAGCCGGTCGGCAACGGAGCGGTATCTAACATGGAGATGATTAGTATCGGTATGTAAGAAAGGCAAATGATACTAATTACCTGCCAAAACGAATGAAGCTGATGAAATTGAGGAGGGCAAAGAGGGAATGCAAGGACTCCAGCCGACCAATTGCTTCCCACACACGGCGACGCCTATCAGAAGAGGGTGCATCCGGCCAAGCGCGCGAAAGAGCATGGCTTCGAATTCGGTTATGAATGTATGGCACAATAACTGTCAATGTGACGTGTCCGGTAAGGATAACACTACGAGATATTTGGCGTGGGAAACGATAAGTAAGGCCCTGCAACCGTGCACCATAGCTAGCACCGTTGTCCCATACTGAGAGTTTATACAAAACAAGCTGTACAGCCAGAGAGAGCTCCGCAGAATAACGAGTTTTCAGTGTAGACTGAAAATAAAGGTCAGCTCTAGGAAAACAAGGTGAAGGAACTATTCGTTTACTCACGTTCAAGAGCGACAATGCTTTCTCAATCGGATCTTTGAGTATAGCTACAAGCTCCTGGTCCAGTAGCTGCGCATCTAGCTGTCCAACACGTAGCACCCTGGACGACGGTGAGGTAGTTTGGGATACGACATCACGAAATGCATGAAGCCGAGGTTGGGCAGCATCCCATGCAAGGTGCCAGCTGTTGGCGCCCGGAGACATGGAGAAGTTGTAGTCACGTGAGAATTATCTCCCCTGGCAGCTCTCTAGCATCGTCTTGACTCAGAGATCGCAAATGGCAGAAGAACTTCAGCAGCTCATTCTGAACGAGTTGGATGTGTCTGGTGTAATTCAAGACACCCGCTCCTTAGTTTTACCTGGCCAGTCTGTGCCCGCAGCCAGCCAGGATGCACAAATCAGTATCCTTGGTGCATTAAATTCACTTCTGAGTCGAGAGGTAGAAGCCATATGCTTATCATCACCCGATCTCTTGCTGAATACTTTTAAAATGGCTTAGATGGTATTATATCAGACACACCAACTTGTGTCTTATGCACTCACTGAAGAAGGCGCACAAATTTCCCGAGAAGGATCTCATGAGGCACGCGTATGGGCCGCGCTACCCGCAAAAGGCGAGGGTGAACCTCTGTCGGCTAAACAGCTTCAGGAAAAGGTTGGTGCCGAAGCAGCCAAAGTTGGCCAGGGCCGTGCCTTCAAAAACGGATGGATAGGCAAGGAAGGAGCTGGGTTTATTAAGCTGGTTAGTACTTGGATCATTCGCGCAGCGTCCGTACGCCTGAACGCTATACTTAGACAGCGACCATCGTGGATAGCACAAAGCAAGAAATCCAAGAAGTGGAGCAAACAGGAACTTTGCAATCAGGAGAAAAGGCGCTCGCAGAATTGCAAAAGCGAAAGCTCATCATTCAGAAGTAATTACCTAGCCTTTACACCATTGGCTCCGTGTCTTAACTTCTGTCAGAAAAGGTCAATATTTTACTGTGAATAAGGGGGTCAATTTCAGCACGTCAACAGCCAAACCGGAGACTGACCTGACCGCCGATATGCTCACATCGTGTGTTCTTCACCTATCCCTTGCTTTTATGGACGCTAAACATTCCTAGGGGCTCGTGGAAAACTTTGCAATTCAAAAAATACAATTTCGAGGCCGAAGGCATCATGCCGAACGGTGGTGCATTACATCCACTTTTGAAAGTTCGGGAGGAAATCCGAAACATCTTCTTAGAGATGGGGTATGTTGGCATCAACTGTCAAGGCATATCATATATCCCTGACTAGGTCATCTATTTGGATAGTTTCGCTGAGATGCCTACGTCTTCTTTCGTTGAGTCAGGGTTCTGGTGTTTTGATGCTTTGTTCGTCCCGCAACAACACCCAGCGCGTGATTTGCAAGATACTTTCTATCTTTCCGGTCAGTGTACATGTGTATTTCTATAATCTTTACCATCTTAACGATCGTCTGATTAGATCCACACACCTCATTACCGCCTCCCAAAGCATACTACGAGCGTGTCAAAACTGTGCATTCCGAAGGTGGCTTTGGGTCCACTGGGTATAGAGCACCTTGGGCTCCTGAGGAATCAAGTAAACTTCTCTTACGAACACATACAACTGCATCTTCTGCTGCGATGTTGTATAAGTTGGCTGCACGTTGTAGAGGAGAATCTGATGAAGACCCATCTCCTACGCCTAAATCGGAGGCACCGCATAGTCATGGTGCACCACCACAGCCAGTGGACGGCGATGGCTTCCGACCGGCAAAGTTGTTTAGCATCGATCGCGTCTTCCGCAATGAGACTGTTGATGCCACCCATCTTGCGGAGTTCCATCAAGTCGAGGGAGTTGTAGCGGACAAAAATCTTACCCTAGCTGATCTCATTGGCGAGTAATCTCATATTTGTTTTTGGAATCAATGCTGATGAAGTTGTTTCAGGCTTCATGCGCGTGTTTTTTGCAAAACTCGGTTTGGAGAAACTACGTTTCAAGCCAGCATATAATCCATACACTGAGGTATTTTACTTCTATGGGATATTTAAAGCATTCAGTACTGAATCACTGCAACTAGCCATCACTTGAGATCTTCGCGTATCATCCTATGCTGCACAAATGGGTAGAGATCGGCAACAGTGGTATGTTTAGACCAGAAATGCTGGAACCAATGGGCTTCCCTAAGGATGTGCGCGTACATGGGTGGGGTCTCAGTCTCGAGCGCCCCACCATGATTCGGTAGGTGACTTACTATTTACAATGTTCGTTTTATTGAAGAAGCCTTCCAATAGTTATGGCATCAACAATATTCGTACACTGGTTGGACATAGAACCAGCATTGAAAGTGTGGAGACGAGCCCTGCTGTCAGGTTCTAATTAAAATTATTCGTGAACAAACAATCGTTGTATGTATTCGGACTTGGTTAGATCATGTATACGCATTTTGTGGTGAGATTGAAGTATACATTGGTTTGATATCGTTGGTACACCATCGCAACGCACACACATACATATATATATAAACGGAATCAGTGGTATGATATATGTCGTTATAATTGTAGTATGAAAACGCGAAGCAACTATCGAATCTGTCTGAGTATTATGTTACAACAAAGGAAGCAGTTTCAGTGTTTCAAATAATTCATCCACTTAGGCATTTTACCATACAATTTGAGAACACTTACATACTTGAGGCCAGGCCTTCTCTTACCGCCTTTCTATCATTGATTTTCTAGCGGATGAATTCGGCGAATTGTCGTTTCAACGTGTAAACAAAATCAAATATGAGAGCAGTTTGCTTAGTAGCGGCATGTTTTGCAGCTCTATCACTCTGCACTCATGTCAATCACTATCCGCCGCGTTCAGCCCTTCGATGCAGAATCTCTTACGGAAATCTGCCTCCTCACTGGCGACGCAGGAGTGTCCGCAGTTCCGTTACACTCAACGGATCACCAGCACCTGCTCGCTAGTTTATACGCACTACCATATGTGCATCCATCGTTAGCGGTCTACACTGGTGGGCACGTTCTTGTTGACACAAAAAGCAATGATGCGGTGGTTGGCTATGTGCTATATTGCACAGACACTCGCGCGTTCGAAGCAGCTGCAGAGGAGGCGTACTGGCCTGCCCTCCGAAGGGCGCATCCACTTCCACATACAAGCAACGCCGCCGGATCGGATCTTCCATCTCTCGACGATCCAGCTTGGTCTCCGAGTCTTCTGCCTGCAGATCGACGGATAATCCGCCTTCTGCATACCACGCAGACCGAGTTCCCCGCACATCCAGCAGCAATTGCATTCTCTCCAGCACATCTCCACATTGATATCCTGCCCGTTGCTCAGGTGATGCTATATAGAGCCCGTATCAGCATTGCACGATGGCTGACCCACATCCGCAGCGAAAGGGTTGGGGACGTCGTCTTATCGGCGCTGCTGTCAACGACATGGAAGCCCGGGGTCTTTCGGGTGTATGGATCGGAATGGATCCGCGCAACACTGAAGCTCGGCACTTTTATCTGAAGCTCGGTTTCGAACCCGTCGAAGATGCGCCGGAAAATATCTTAGGCCTTCAATTCAAAACGTGGAGGGAGACAGACATGAACAGAAATAAGTCATGACCTGGAGTGGATATGTAGGAATTAGAGACAATTATGTAACCCAGAAAAGTTGGATACTAGCAATGTGAATTTTCAGAAAACCTCAGTTTGTAACGTTCAACTCTACGGTACGCACAACTCCGTAGCAATGTTGATTTTGCTTTATTATGCATCCTGACGACGAAGATCCAAAAGCCCCTTCATGAGCACTTGTACTTCCAGCACCGCGTTGACATATTGAGAAAGCGGAGTTTCTTGGGTGTTTCGTACGGGCATAGCAGTCTTTACCTCTACTTCCCACAAAGTATCTGGAGACGCTGGTATCGGTTTCTCTGTCCTTGGATCCACCTGAGGTGGATGGGGTGTGTGAGAACAGACGAATGGGTAACACCGAATAGTTAGACGTGCCTGCTCCTGTTGAAACATCTGGATTAAAAGTGTACCTCTCCGAAAAACGTAGCCCCGTTTGTATATTTGAGAGCGGCGAACGTAGCCAAGAGCCGATGCAAAGGTGAGGGCGTCGCCAACCACCTGAACGGTAGCCCAAGGCCTTACAGTCGTTTCCGGGTGCACACGAACACTTTCCGGCTTCAAATAAGAAAACAAAACCCTGAGTAGTCACAAATAAATGAGGGAGACGTCGATTTAATGTACTACGTACCAGCCCGAACCTTTCTCTAACAACTCCTTCCTTGCGCGTAGAAGCACAGGGTCTTGCCCTGCTTCACGTTGTTGTTGGGCGTCAATGGGCTCAAAAACTATTTCTCGACAACGCATTGGCTGAGAGGATTCGGAATGCAACGCAGCACGGTTCAAGATAGCCTTCAGATCTTTCGAGTAAAACGCGCCGAAGAGCGCGACTTCATAGTTGTGTGGGGACATGGGTAAGAGACGCGGATGACCCGTGATCGTGAGCAGAGTTGAGATCTGGGAGTGAATGCCTCACACGGTCCTCTTAGGGGACCATGTATTTGGTCATAACGATATATATTACTTATATATGCAACAACTGCTCTTGCAACTTCCCATATGCTCCAAATCGACGAGTCTCAAACTCGCAGGAACATCACGCTCACCCATGTTTGCTCGATAGCTTGGCTCACATTCCTTTTTACATAAAAGCAACATATATAATTACAAGCGTGTTCACAAACCATGCGAACAAAAACTATTTTGCAGGACGGTTGGTAGCGCCCCCTCCTTCGCCCTCTTCCGGCCCAGGTGCGATAACTACAAGATGTCATAAGCTTTTGTGCGTGTCAAATTTGCTAAAATCAACACTTACGCAGGGCAATAAGCACTCCGACCATGTATATCCAATACTTTTGAATGAAGGTCTTTTCTGGCTCAGGCTGTTGGACATCTCCTTGGGGTGTCAGCTGCGGCATGGGCCGAAGGGCTGGAACAGGCGGGGTGTGTCCGACACGGAGCTCGACAGTCGTGTTCGTGAACGGCTTGAACGAAAAGTTCTGGGCAGAGGCGACTTTTTTGCCCTTCTTGGTTTTCGTAGACGGGCATTCGCCATCGTGTGGTATCGGCGACACGAAATAGTCTATTGCGTAAGGCGTGCCGTCGTGGGGCGAGAGGTGAACGATGAGCTTTTCCTCTTTCGCATTCTTGAGATGGCACTGTTTTTTTTCAAATTTGTTTAGCAATTCCGCTTACAGATCGGCATGTGAATGAACGCACCGCCTTGACGGAGGACACATCCCACGCCCATTGATTCGTATCCCCAGGACGTTCAAGTGCAAATTGATACAGCACTTCATTGACACTGTCTCCCGCCTGCACTCCAGCTCTCAACGAGGCTCCAAAGTTATCGAAATGCTCCTGTATGTTCTTGACTGGTTCCAGGAATAGCACCTCGACACCTTCGCCTCCGCGGAGATGCACTAGACCACGCGGCTCGAAGAGCGGACGCTCGAAAGCGGGATGATAAATACGGTGGTGCAGGCGATAAGACTGTGCGCCATCGGGGTTATTGCCCGACTCTGTGTCTGCTGAGAGTATGCTAGGTGCTACTGCCAAGATCAGCGCACATAGCGTCGTTGTCGACAAGAGTGAGGTTCGCATGGATGAGCTCAAGCGTCCCGAGAGGTGTAGACGATCACGTGGCAATCTGCCTACGAGTAGGGCCAGCTCCGGACCGCTCTAGCCGGTCAGTTGTGATTGGTCTAGCTTCGTCACAGTTGCACCTCCAAGGCGCTCTACTTTCCAACTATCTTCTCTTCGTTAGAAGACGAACTTCGTAATGTCTTTTGTTATATTTCGAGGCTCTCTGAACCAACCATCAGTAATTAATCATGGTTTCAAGTCTCAGCTCAACTCCATCAACTGTATTGAAAGTACATTAGTAGTACCATCAATTTCCAACCTCCAGGCACCCAATTTGCTATACATTATCTGAACGGAACATCATCGATCATCCCCCACATCTGCGACCAGACTCAATCTATAAATGGGAGTGCAGTCTAAATTAACAGCGTCGTCCCTTGTGTCAAATGTGCAATCCATCATACATGTGTCGTGTGTCTCCAGTCTCTTTCTCGCGTTGTTACGCTCGGGAACAATTCCTCCAAGGCCCCGAGCAGAATTTGATACGTACGATAGCGAAACACATGGAGATATCATGTTCACGGCTTGAGTTCGCGAACGCTCTGGACATGGGCATTAGTCAGGCAAAAGACGTGCTGGAAGGGGGATGAAGTGCGCGTTGCCGGCATTCGCATTCGCCGGAAGGGAGTTGTGCCGTGTCTGGACGAGCTCTGGACGAACCTCGTCTTGTACCATCTGGACGGCTTGATAAATTTTTGTGCCAGTGGCTTTCCCTTCTCAACGCTCGCAGACTTCTTTTTTCCGCTCCTGTGCTCACCTCTCCCGAATTAGAACTCACATGCGGCCTGCTGGCGTAGCGTTTTGCTCAGTGGCGCCCATGCGTTCGTAGCCTAGAGCCATCGTATGCCCCTTGGGTGGATGAATGCTCGTCGGCAACAAGTATTGCCCAGGTTTTGGCTACAGCGATGATAGTATCAACACAAATACATACTTCTATACTTTGACGCCACACATCAAGTGAACCCTTCCGGACTTTGCTCATTTGCTTTCTGGAAACGCATGTCCGCAATACCACGTAACAACCCTTTAAGCGGGAATCACGAACCCTCTTTGATGACATACCTATTCCTGATTCGACCGACCTTCTTCGGACACCTGCCTTCTTCTTCAGCCAAAGCACCGACCAGTAAGAAGCAAGCATGAGGGGTTGGAAGAATGATGTCCACCGCAACCAGAAAAGAAGAAGGCAAGCTTAACCGAGTGTGTCGCTGGCATACTCCCAACACGCAAAAAATGTTGCCCGATAATTGCTAAGCAGCATTCGGCCAGAGTAGTAGTGGTAAGGCCCTAGTTGATTGGCTGCCGCCTTTCGAGCGCTCTGAAGGAGAGCTGAGAAGGGTCGAGACTATTCCCGTGCGCAGCAGAACTGATCCAATAATTGCTGTCGACGGTCGGGGCGCGAGCCTCGCAAAAAATAATCAACACAGGCCGCTGATTGGGGAGGGGAAAGGGCTCCCCCGCTCTCATCGCACTCCGGCGGGAGAGGAACTTCTGCTCTACTGTGTTCATCTAATTGGTAGTAGGTGGTATCTGCTTGTGGGGCGCACTTCTCTCCCCTCTAGCGCATATTGGCTCGGGTCTGTGCTCCCAATGGACGGGCGGCCAGTTGGATTCGGCTATGTGGAGGGCTGTCAGGGTTGGAGATCCGTTCCTCCCTGCCTCTCAGCTTAGGGGGGGGGGGGTTCTCCACGGGCTCCCTGAGTCTGAGAGTTCCTGAATCCCTCGGAGCATGGAGAACGTGCTACGTTGTGACGCTTCGGGAAGGGAAAGGTGCCTATGCGGACGTTGTCGCCCAATTCGCTGCCAAGAATAGAACACATATTAACATGCTCATCGTTTCACTGGTGCGGTATGTGATTGGCGTAGCGAGGGCCTGTCAACCACACGCATTCCTCATTGGCGTCGCAGGAGTGGAGAGGGGTGGGGGAAGGCGAGAGTCTACTCAGAAACCCCCTTTCCCTGTGCCGCCGTATCTGCGATTGGTGGATTTGGTTCGCGGGGCAAGCCACTGAATAAGGTACTCAGTTCACAACAGCGACTGGACGGAAGTATAATACCGCACTGGTCAGGAGAGCCGACCAGTGGCGGCCCCGTTTGATGCTCGACGCCGCGACGTGATAGGACGACGGAGAGTTTCCGGGTGGCAAGCGTGTGAGATGCGCACTTACGTCTGCCACAAGAAAAAAGGGACTGAATGGGCGCTAAGGACGAGCGAGTGAGGAGCGGTCAACTGACGTGATGGTCCAATATTGGTTTTTTTATTTTTTTTACCTCCATACTTCGACTCAGTTTCCGGTTATCAGATGAGAATGCCGACCCCCGTTGCGTTGGATTTTTCTTAGATCGACATGCTTGGGTTCAAGTCGGAAAAGTCCGCCCCTGCGCTCGGAATAGGAGAGGAGGAAGGGACGAACGGGTCTGTCGCACGAGCCAGTCGGAACTTGTAAGAAGCTCATTTTTCTCACATATGGCGAGCGTGTGAGAACGGTCGCCTGACGTGTGTTCGTTTAGTGCTTGTTCACTGCATATCATAGCCCGGCGGTGAAACGAAGGCGACTAAACATATGGCACGGGGCGAGCGAAGCCGCTTGGGAGGAGAAGTGAAAGCCGAGGTGACCCTCCCCTCTCCAATCCGAGTGGTATCGGAACGGATAAGAGGGAAGGCGGGTGTTGCGGGCCCCCGCGAGTGGATGGGGCGAAGCGGTCCGAGCCGTGGGGATTCGTCTCTCACCGGAGGAAGCCGCCTTCTCGTCCCTGCAAAAAAAAAGGAATCGAGGAACAACCCAACAGAAGGGAGAGAATCGACGAACGCGATTGGTCTGAGAGCGGGTCCCCTCCTTCCCATTCCCCCCTTCCTCACACCTCAAATTCCTTCCCTCGACGGCGGTTCCCAGAGCCGAGTTTTGATCCTCACTAAAGTAAAATAGGACCGTCGTTTGTCTCACACTCGGGTCCTAATCACTGAAAGAGCGTGTCCTCGCTTGAGTCTCTTTCTCTCTCTCTTGCCGATGGTGACGTTTTGAACATGTGCCAAAAAAGGGTAGACAAGGAGTGTGTTTGTCGAGGAGACGACATTGGCATCTGCAGGTGTCGAGGCCAAGAGAGAAAAAAAAAAACACCGATCCTACGGTTTCACCTTATCCCACACTCGCCCTATCAACATCACCACCACACTCTGCGGTCGCCACCAGGCAGGCTCGTTCGCTCGCGCCCCTCCCCGCCCGGGGCTCTCGCCCGCCTCGCGGCCCTTCGCTCGCGCGGGGCTGGGCCTCCCTAATCTCTTCCCCCCTCCCCCCTCGCTCTCTCTATCCGGTGACCTCTGTGCCGCTGACTGAGGCAGGGTGAGTGTGGGCGGGCGCGTGGGCCAAGGCTGAGGGTCTGCTCCACTCTTCGCGATGGGAGTCAAGTTCTTTTTTTTTT